>JAQIXS010003275.1:0-18710 GCA_034700785.1 Rossiulus vilnensis
TCAGCAGCCAGTTGTTTTACATTAATTTGCCGGTTTTTAATAGGAATATGGCGAAGTGGACTTCGAAATGCAACCTGGGAAACTGTTCCGTTAAATTAAAATGGCTGCTGTGCATGTCATTGGTAAGTATACCGATGTGATCGGAGTAGTTAGCCAACTGATTGAAAATACTGACTTGATTGTTTATTACCAGTTGCATTTGTAATACATAAAACGAATCCGCCACATAAATGCGATTAATATGCAACGATTATCACGACGGCGTTTTTATGACCTGTTCGATTGTAAACATTTCGATTTGAAAATCGGAAAATTGGGTCTTCCGCGATCATCATTTTTGTACGTCCACGTTCTGAAATCAAACTACTATAAACACTGCATCGTCGTTCTTCAGGTTTGTTGTTAGGTACAATACATTTTAAGGCAAATAGCCAATGCCTTGTGACAGAAAATGTCCACTGGCATCGGTGTGCACTGAATGCATATTCAAGCTCAATTTTGCGCTCATTTGCATCAACAGTAAATGACTGCATAATCATGAATCCTAATAAATGGCTGTTAAAAAACCCTATGCGGTTTTAATTAACGAATACATGTAGCGAGTGGAGCTTTTTCAATAAATCGTAATCGAACTCTTGAAAGTGTTGTAGCTCTTAAAATTCCTACTTTCAGCTCCCATTTGTCAAACAAATTAACCTAATTTCTCTAGTTTATTTTGTATTCAAGATTGCTTCTTGCACCTGCTGATTAACAGTATTAGATATTATTTCCCGTTTACGTTTTTAATTGAGAGCAATATGGTTAGGAAAAAACCTTAGCCCGGGATTGAAGTCATGCACTGATGATGCACATGTCATACGCATGCACTACACTGATGTAAAAATCCACAATACAAACGTAAAATGTTAGCTTGTCCACTCATATCATTTCTAATTAGCTGGATTGGATTAATGTTGTTGCATATGGTTTGTTTTTTTGAAGGTAAAATTAGATTTGTGATCCAAAAGTCAAATAAAGATAGACCATAATCAGACTTTTTGACCTGGCTTTATATTTCTTAACTTAAGCATGGTTATGGTTATCTCAGAAATCCTTAAGTGACCCTAGTATCCTAACTAAATCCCAACATTTTCTTTGTGATATTATCAGATTAGTTGATCAATTAATACTGATGAATGGAATGATTAATATCTACTTCAGTGGAGATTCAGATCTGAGGAGGTCAGAGTTGAAACCATGGTGAAAATTTATAAAGGAAATTTACTAAACTTTTCACTAATATTTTGAAGTTTAGGCCTACTTGAAGTATTTAATATGCTTAAATCATCAATTTTTACTTATATCATTGGTCATCAATAGGTTTAGAAATGAGTTTCAAACTCTAAATGCAATGCCAATATACAACTGTTAAACAAGCCATGGAATCATGAGTAATAATTATATTCACGTTTATGTGCAGCATACTGCAGTTTGAATTTTGCTGTACTTAATTGTTTTGTTATATGTAGGATATCCATTTCCTTATTTATTTTGAGAAGTGACCTCACCATGCGCAATTTTAGACTTATTTCATAGCAACATACCTAGTCGTGGGTTCAGGTTTGCCTATTAATTAGATATTAATTCCAGGTCTGTCATTCCCACTTAAAGAAATATCACACCTCATAGTCAAAACCTAAAACCAATGCAACTGATCACCTCATTTTCAATCGGTACAACAAATCAAGCTTGTCTGTTAATTAATCACATCCATAGGCCTAAATAATGCGATTCATAGTAACATATTGCATGGATGTTCGTTCATTTTAATTTTTTCAAATTATTTCATAGAAGTTGAAAGAATATTGACCGTACGAGGATTACATGTACTTGCTTCTTTTTCAATTGTTTAATTTCAAACAGATTTTTTTCTATGCAATGCTTTTTGAGTGTCATCCATTCATTTTGGTAAAATGATGACGCTAGCCATGAATAACTAAGCCTTAATTTATACGCCCAGGCTTGTGTTTGAATATGCCAGAAGGTGAGGGCAAAATGTTTGTTGTCAGCTTCCATTGTGTCAGCAGGTTGAAGAAACTATCAGTACTTTTTCTTGTGTTAATGCTCAGGCATTTCTAAGTCTACGTTGAGTAGCCTTCATATTTAGCATAAAATTAAAAAACACCTGATGGTTGATTGTTTTGATAAGTAACATTGCAATCAATAAATCATAGGTGTTTTCGTTGACAGCAACCTATTATTATTAATTTAAACTCGTTTGCTTTTCTTTCAGAAAACACCATGCACGATTTGTTAAACTTATAAAATTCTACCTTTGCTGATGGATCCTGGGGCGTGGGCTGCGTATAATCAACACTATCAACGGCTGGGAGCTGGGGGCGTGAATCCAGCGGGAAGCCCACTGACCCAGCCAGGACAGCTCAATGACCTATCTCTATCTCGACAGGAGGCAATGGGTGGTTATGGCAGCCCAGCACCATCGCTTCTTCTGTCTCATCGTGGACTTAACGTGAGCCAAGGCGGCCATCACAGTGATGCCGCCGCCGCATCCTTCGTTAATTCCAGTCTGCTGTCCTCCGGTTACGACCAAATGATATCGGCCAGTTTCCCAACTTCCGCCAAAGGGCACCTCCCAACGCTCAGTGCATCTCATAGTGCCAACATCTATAAAGCTATGGGAGTCAAGGAGCCAGAGATTGGGGATCTTCGGGGAGGTTTTGTACGTCGTGGAATGCCCCCGTCTGCCATGACCTCCGACCCAAATATGAACATGGCTGCCTCGTCTGGTCTGTTCAACCCTCAAGGCCCACCCCCGCATTCTTGGCGTCACTCCAACATCGTCGCCAACCCTGCCAGCAGTCCATTTGGGGTTCTGCCCCACGAAGCTGTACTTTCACGGCCGGGTGTTTCGGACTCGATGGACAAGCTCCATCCTCAGGACCACCGTTCGAAATCGTCTAGAATGATGATGGACACCACTCGGTACATGGAGCAAGATTTGGCGGCAGCAGCAGCCGCTGCCGCAGCACACAGCTACGCCATCATGGATCACAATTCGGGTTCACGTGGCTCTTTAATGATGCAGCAGGCGGATTCTCTGGGTCATGGTGCGGACAACTTAGGCCTTTCCGGACTGAAGGCGAGCGACTACGCATTATATTCCAACTCGAACGTGAATGCAGCCCGGGGACTGCTCCCACAGAACTATATCCCACAGACTCATTTTCCTTCTCCTCAGGATCTGCAAGGCGACAAACGGGATTTGTACGACCTATCCCTGCTCGCCGAAAAAGTTGAAGGGTACGGGGGCAGCAGTGGACCCAAATCCCACTTGGATTTGTTCGGAAACAACGCACAACCAGTGGGCAGCAACAGCAACTCCTTGCACGCTATGAATCAACAAAGACCTTCTCACAGAAGCAGCTCCACGTCATCGCACGCCCATAGTGGTCATGGTAGCCACGGAGGGCATGGCACTCACAGTGGGCATAGCAGCCACAGTCGACCTCTCTGTTCCAGTCAGGTGCAATCTCGGCCAACCACGCATTCGACGACATACACAACGTATTCTGCTACCTCCACCTCGTATACGCAGCCGTATCAAGCAAGCCCACAACCAAGCCCGTCGCAACCCATGCACTCCCCAGCGCACTATCCGTCACCCACAGCCGTGGACTTTACCAACACAGTGCCAGCCCATAGTGGCTCACAGTACCCCCAGACATCG
Organism: Rossiulus vilnensis; assembly: GCA_034700785.1. NCBI lineage: Eukaryota > Metazoa > Arthropoda > Diplopoda > Julida > Julidae > Rossiulus > Rossiulus vilnensis. Next base: position 3,728 of record JAQIXS010003275.1, read on the forward strand.
TCGGTTCTGGTGCATAACAATTCGCCTGGTGTGGTTTATTCTTCGGTTATCACCCGTGCCAATGTTCCACCTTCGTCTACGGGGACTTATACGAGCCCTATGACGACGCACAAGATCATGTCTTCGAAGCACCATCTCAACCAGAACGAACCCAAGTTACCTGTGCCCACACCTCCACCACCACACCTATCACCAGCAGGGGTGCAGCGAAGCTATGACCCAGTGATTCGCACGCCAGACATTGCTACTGACAACTGCATGGGCGACTTGGTTGCCTCAAACCACAACATTCCTGCTTCCTTGCAAAGAGTGGCCAACACACCAACAGGCAGCACAGGCGGAGGCAGTGGGGGAAGCTTGACTCCGATGGATCACAGTCTAATCCACTCTCCGGCTATGTCCGTGGGCCCCCCTGTTGGGGGTAGAGGCAGTACCGACAGCACTTGCACGTCACCCAAATCAATGTCCATGGAGACTGTGTTCAATTCTCAACAGATGACATTGCAAGATCTTGCAGATATGAGCTCAAGCAACGACAAAATGGATCTGGATGGTGGCACTGTGGGTCTGCTTCCTCCACCCAAAGAATCTCTGATTGAGGAGGAACCTCGTCTTATGGACCTTTCCCAGCCACAATCAGCCCAGCAAGCAATGCAGGACACGGTATTGGAGCAGATGCGAAGCAACCAACTGAAAGCGGAAGAGAAGGCCAAAAAAAGAAAAAGCAGAAGGAAAAAGAAGCAGATTCAAGAAGAGGAAGCTGCAGCAGCAGCTGCTGCAGCCATGCAAGTAGTGATGAATTCGGCGAATGGGCCTACAGGTCATCTGTCGCCAATGATGCCACTCGGAATTCCCACGAGCAACCACAGCGGCCAAATGTGTGCGCCGGGACAGTTGTATCCTTCACGCTCCTGCATGTCTTCACCCATGGTTTCCAACAGTTCAAATTATTCGATGCCGAGTACAGCGCCCCCTATGTATCCGAACGAAGGTACAGCCGTCGATCCATGCAGCGAAAATGGCTCCAACTTCAGCCAAAATGGAGGCCTGGGGGTTGCGGAAGGCTTGGAGCCCCATATGATGCAGCAAATGCCGCAAGGAATACCACCACCATCCCCACCCCTAGCCTCGTTGTTCGATCCAATGCCAACGTCTCCACAAGGTAATGCTGAAGCTGCGGCTTTCGAAGAAAAGCTCCGAAACGAGGCTTCCCAAATCGCCAAGGAAAAGTTGGACCGGCGCGGCCCGAGCATCGAGGACGACTTGGGATTTTTGGCGGAGCTGCCGCCAGTCTGCAACGTCACCCTAGAGAAAAGAAAGGTCGAGGTTCCTAAGCCATCGGCAGCAAGCAGTGGAAATTTCATAGACAGTTTCATGCGTTTCCTGGAATGCACTGAAGGAGGTAGACTCGATGGCACTTGCTCGCCTAATAAACACGGAGGACGAGGAGGGCGAGGGGGTAAGTCACGTGAAACATTTATCTCACCACCCCAGGGCAAAAATGTTGAACTGAATCCCGAAACAGGGCTATTCACGTGCAAGGGGAAAATGAGAGGATCACCGAGAGGCAACATGAGCCGATACCAGAATTCTGTGAGCCGTAGAGGCAAAGGAAACTCAAAGTACGAGGGAAATCCAGCATCGCATCAGGCCAAAGAAGATGTTATTCCGGCAGCAGCTGCCCTGACGTTTTCTTCTGACGACGAAGAAGGTATGGCCAACCAAGGATTTGTGGATTCTGTGAAAATTGCATTACAGAGTTTGTCGGACAATGAAGAATTTGACGGCAATCAGACGACGGCACCACCGGCATGGGGCGATGCTGCCTTTGAGGGTTCAGAAAGGCAAAATCCCACCGGTGCCACCTGGGAGGCACCTAAACCTGGTTCTGGCACGAGCATCCAGTACAATATGCCCAAACCAAACTCACTTCCCAAATCCGAAGCTCGGGCGAAAGAAGCTTGGGGCGTGGATAAAAAGGAAACAACAACTCCGAACAATGCAGCCCCTTTCCTGACTAACTCTAATCAACCGGCTAACGAGGTGGAAGTAAGCGATTACAGTGACAAAGAGTTCTTCGATCTTGCGCTGCCCAGGAGAGAATCATCCACAAGGAAGTGCAAAGAAAAGTCTGCCAAGAAGAAAAAGCATAAATCATCAAAACGTAAGTGGGCCTAGTATAAATTATTTACTCAACACTTGTCTATTAACGAGCACTTTATATAGAGCGTGTCAGCCATAGGAATTGCGAGGATGATACAGGGAGGTTGCAGAGGAAGGGGTACATGATTGCTTTTAAATTTCGAAAACTGTTTTGGTGTTAAGTTTTGTCATTGGTTTTATTAATTGCTTTATGTCATGTTGCGTGCACACACTCAATTTTCCCAATCTTAAATCCTTGAATTGTATCACAAATAATGTGCAATGGTGGCTCGATATAGCACGCTTTGAAAGAATGCTGACTCGCAAACAACATTGTCAGCCTGTGAACCTCAATGTCTCATGCAAGGCAATTTATTTCGAATTCTGTGAGTATAAGTTCCTCTAATTTTGTCCAACATTATTGGGTTACATCCTGCACTTGCGGTCAGTTTTTCAGGCATTCATTTCATTTTTACCACATGATTCTTACTGAGTGAACAAGATTGTTGCCTCACAATACTTGTACTGTCCTTTAAAGCAAAATAAGCAAAATAACCACGTTGTTCAAGAAAATCATTTTTGATAATATGCACTGGTTATTTCGACTTTTGTTATCTGTTATTTTTGTCATCTCTTTGAAATGATTATCCTTCATTGGTTCCTTATGCTTAATGGCATTTCAGCTCATTTATATCTGCAACCTCCCTGGGAACCCTCACTGTATACTGTATATATAACCCCTGACCTCTTAGTCTTAGTGCTACTATATGACTATATGATAGGTAATTTAATTAAATAATTTGTTTGAGAATTTTCTGACCCCCTTTAATAAAACGATAGGCTACTAATGCCCGAAAGAACAGGTTCGTTTTGGGAAAACAAACGATTACACCCATCTGTTAGGTTAATGAAAAAACGTTTTACTAGTTTGCAAATGTCTTGAAGAATATTTATTAATAATCACTTCGTCATAACATTTTATCATTTCAATTCTGGCGTGCAAACTCTTCAAATAAATGTCGTGAGGGCTAGTCTATGTGGTGGCAATTCATCAGAATCCTGATTGATATAAATGAGTATTGTTTTCATTTGAATTTCTACACACATGGAAGGTTGTGATTCTTAGAGCAGCTTGTGTGGAATTGTTAACGCCTTCATACTACTCATTGGACAAACGTTGGATAAAAAAATTCATAATTTGTTCTAGTAATTTTCCTAAAACTTTGATATTTGAATGCTTTTAGGCAACATTGAAAATGCAACGTTTTTATGCCAGACTTTGATTACCGTCCTCACAAATTCCATTTCAAAGTGCTTGAAAAGTTACATCGCTTTAGTTTTTTTATCAGTGTTTCGTGTGATCTTAAAGTTTGATGCACTCATCCATGTGATTAGTCCTTTTTTTCACAGTGGGCACTGCTTGGGGCTGTTTCCTCCTCCTCCTCCACTAAGCCCTGGACGCTATGTTCCTAGTTGTACGTAGCTATTTGCTCACATTTTGATGCAGCTTGCTTTATTGATATTATATATGAACAGCATTGCCTGTACGGGTCGCAGCAACGTCCGATGTTAGTCTTCAGCAGCACGGAGTACAAGCTCGACGAGGCCAGTATGTGGCAGCCACTGTGAACAATGTGTTACAGCTGGGCCTAGTCACTGATGAACACCCGGACGAAGGAAGCGTACAAATCCAGCTGATGAAACGCTTGGGAAGCGGCAACAATTTTCAATGGTCGGAAGCATTGAAAGCCGAATGGTTGCCCGTGGAAAACATTTGCTACGCGTGCAGGCCACCCAGCACGAAAACTGGAAGAATATACAAACTGACCACGGAGGACTACGAAAATGTGATTAAACTAAAAAAGAAGCTGAGCACGAGCATTACATAGCGGCGACGAGATATTCCACAGAATAATCCCTCATTGAACTTTTTATTTTTCAAATTATGCTCGAAATTTGGGCATTATGCAATGTATCGCCCATCCGGGCTATTGAATATAGCTCATCACACTGCCCAATCGTTTGCCAACGACGTTATGAAATATTAGACTACCTTCAAGTAATTATAGCTCTTTATATTTTTAAACAGTGATGTGATTGTCGGGATGCAATACGAACGCCCCATCTCTGTGCTATTTCTTTTGTTGAATTTACATCATTGCCTGTGGTTATCGTAGATTTTTGCATAGTCCTTGGATAGTTCCTCAAAAAACTCGGCCATAGCCATAGGCTACTCCTACTCGCTGTTATCCTTCTTTTTTCTTACAATATGAATATTTTATAAGTTTGTTTCAAGATAAATTTCTGAGGAAATGTAAGTAAAATTGAAGTCATACCTTTAAAATTACCCTGATCTGGGAGGCGTTCAAGAGATTCAACGTGTAAATATCATATAAAATACTATGTAGGCTATATGATATTGTAAACAAATCACTTGTTATTGATGGGCCTGCAATGAATGATTGAAAATGATTGCATTTTTTATGATTATTTGGAAGATAGATAACTTTAAACATCTGTGTGATTGTTTAGTCTAACTTAAGTAGCCTAATTCGTTGAACTATTCCTTGATAAAATTCTGATTTTATCGTAAAGTCGAAAAATCATTTTATACCAAAGGTACATATATGATGTATATAATGTAGGTTTAGTGTTTTTTAAGTTTGATTGGGATAGTCGGATAGACCTTCCTGAATCTGTCTTTGAAAAATGCGTTTATGTAGGTTTTTCTAATTGTTTCTAAAGTCATTATATTCTCATTGCATTACAGTTATGTCACCTGCCAATACCATTAAATTAACTGCTGATGGAGACTCCATGTACTATAAAATATATTTTTTTTGTTTTTTGCTAAGGAACCTGTTAGCAAATTGATTCACCAAAATATCTTCCATTTTGCAGTTGAAACAAACCCCTAGCTTAAATGGTTATTGTAGTGTTTATCACGTTTGAACTCAATGCGTTCTAGAAGTCATGATTACAAGTTTAGCAATTTCCCACCCATCATTTGTCAGAACTAATCATTTATGAAAATATTCAGGTTACCTTGCACATGCGAGTCTAACCTGTCGAATTTATTCCATGTTCTAATTACGTGTATATTGTATATCAGTTTTTGAGTACATGGTTTATTGTACATAAAATAGTCCGGACTAATAATGGCATGGTTTGTATTTTCCTCATGCTCTATCAACAAGACAATCTTAACTTTGTTAGGACGTAAGTGCAATGCAATAAGCTTATTTAGGGTGTCCAGTGGAAGATTCAATGAATTGGTATTTTTAATCTAAGAGAGGAAATTGTGCTTTGTGCAGTATGACAATACCTGATAATAATTCCAACCTATTCCAACAGTGCATTTTTTACACATTAATGCTAGCAGTTTTTAAGATTGCTGAATATTTTTTTTAAAACAAAATCTCGAGTTGAATTTGCGCTACCTGTGCTGGTACTGCACTATTATCATTAAGCAGAATAAAAGGCGTTGAGGAAACGCATAATTATAAGAATTAGGGTAAAGTAATTGTTTAAATATATTCTTGTCATATTATTTAGTTATTAAGATCAATAGCTATGATTTAAGACTAACCAATAGTTGTCTTAAATATGCTTTACAAAAGTTTTCAAGACAGGTTTTGGGGCAGTGTCATGTCATTTTTAATTTTGCACTTTTTGTTTGTTAAGTTATCTACAAAGAATACATTTCTCACTGTTATAAATCCATGGACAACTAGACATTTAGTACGCTGCATTTTATTTTTCTTAGTACATATACCCTTTGTTTGTTTGCTTTTTTAATTTCTAGTTTTGTTACCAAAGCCAAAAGGAAGTCTGGAATGACTGAATGAGTGTTGATTAATGGCGTTTATTCGAGCATTTGTACAACTAATTCAAACTTGTAACTGCAAATCTTGTTACCTTGTTTCATATATATAAATATATATATAATAAAAATGTAAAGCTCATTTTTAAGTTGATTGAATTCCTGTGGCACACCTTTGCGATGCTTGTCCAAATTTGTAAGGTTTGTGCGTCCTTGTCCTTAACTGTAAAAAGTGTTGCTGTCAATATCAAAAAGCAAGTTGCATCAAAACCATGACCTAGGTACAACCTCTCAAATTGGTTGCTGTCGACCAAAACGTTCTCTGGTGGTGGTGGATGTTGTGGTTTGTACCCCTGTAACGCAATTGTTCATTTAATCTCATTGGTTTAAAAAATACTTAGGTCGATTTCCAACTCACTTGAATGACAATTGCTCAAATTTTCAAGCACATTATTGGGGGATATTGTGCTGGCATTGGCAAATTTGCTGACGGATATCCTGTCTCACGATTGCATGAAATGCGGAACTAGGAATTCAATTGTTTTCGTGATTCTGGCTTTGCATTTCTGTGAGCAGTTTAATGATAGTTTGTTATGACATAAGTAACCTCAACAGAGTAGTGCTTTCTTTTCATGTTTGCAAGTACGTCGGCATGATTTGAGGTGCTGAGCTTTAATCATGAGGTAGCAATATTTTTCAACATAAATCTTGCTCTAACATAAAAGTTATCTCTGCCTTTCAAAAATATTATTAAATTCAACGGATAATGAATGCATAACAATTGTTTAACTGGACCCAGTATAATCCCGTGCTCTCCCTCTTAAGTAGAAGCATATAATTGTTATCAGTGTAAAGTTTGCTTTCTTGTCTTTTGTCTGGTAATTTCCTTTCTTTCTTCATTTAACAATGTCTAGGAAAATGGCGGTTACAAGGAGAAAGCCAATTACCAGATTCGTCTAGTTCAGAATCCGAAGAGAAAACGGTTCGTCTGTTCGATTCAGATGCTAACCAGGCATGGAAGTCAGTAGATAAGGTAGCTTTTATGCAAATTATTCGTTTTAAATCTGTGTGTTATCAGAAGTCAGATTTGCCCCTTACTGATGATTTCACCATTTTTTGTAAATTTTCCACAAATTTGTTTTTTGTAAAGCAGTTGAAACCAACAGCTTCTTAATGTTTAAGAAACCCTAATCGCCTATGCATGGAAATATCGGGAACTCCAGATACAATATTTTGTTGGGTAAATTTCCAGAACCCATTGGGTACAAAGCACCCAAGCTCTGGATCTGATGACGAAGCCAGCCAGAAACATACTACGGGATTAAGAGGCCGGCGAAAGGGCTACACGGCAGTAGTAAATCCTGGAGGCCTTCCTAGGTAACAATAAAGTTTTTTGCATTTTTTGCATTTGCTTGAGAATGTGGTTTGCACGAGTTCATCTTTTTAAAATTAAAAATAAATGCTGTTGAAGCTAAAGGTAGGCAAAGTAGACCTTATTTATTTTTATTTACGAAATCTGCTTTGAATACATTATGCTTTAACAGTGTTTCATATATTAGGATGAAGGCTATGGTCACGCCCCTGGTTTAGTGAAACACGCTGTATTTGCATAAAACACTGGAAAATCACCAAAATCTCAGTAATTGAGAAAAAGTGCCAAGCTGAAATACTCACCGTGCAAAAATGTTTTGCACGTTTTCGATTCAGTTACTTATTAGGAAAGCTCAATTTATTTTCCCCAGTGTAGACTGGGTCATCCACTAAGGTCTAATATAATTTGTTAAATTTGAAAATGTCCTATTAACTCCGACCCAAAAGGATGTTACTATGCAAAAAAAAAGGCACATTTTTTGCTGCAATTAATATGAATGCTAAATTTATTTTTTTCATAAAAATTTATAGAATTGGCCGTCCACTAAGGTCTGATTGAAAATGTCTCATTATAGATTAAATGCATGTAGAGCATTTCAGTTTTCCACTTTTTGCTAAGCCTTAAACTATGTTGTAACTAATTATAACATTGGTTGAACAATAAAAGATAGACAAGAATTTCCTAAACAAATCACATATCAGACTAATTAAGTTGAGAAAAGGTGTGATAACTTTGGCTTACTATGGTGTCATACAACCATGCAGATGCTTCCAGCAAACCAAAAAAAAAAACTGGATGAAATAACAATAGTTTATCTTTACTGCATGTCCAATGAGGATTTTTAGTGTTCAGAGCTGGCGGGTTAATCCCCACCTTAAATTGCGAACCACTGTGAAATTAGGCTTGCAATGATTTTTGCGTAGAACGAAATCAGTCCATGGTAGATTTCAGAAGATCATCATACAGTACATACAGTCGGTGTATACTTAGGAATTTAAGTCTAAGAATAACCAAACTACGAAAGAAAGCAATTTTGAAGCAACATTATGTGCAGAATTTGCAGAAACATATTTTGACCATTTTTAGGGGTAGACCTCCTGGAAAGCGTCTTTTGTCCCCAGATGGAAAACCAAACAACGATAGCCAGGGCAGTCCAATTAAAATGTCCCGACCAAGGTAATGAAATATTTTTTCCTTTTTTTTTCTTTTGGTAAATCAGTTTAGAACTAAAAGTTTAGAGCTAAAAAAATGCACGTTTAAAATAATTTGTTTTCTTTTGTTTTAAATAAGCCATATTTACTACCATAAATATTGTCGAATTTAGCTAAATTTAATTGACTAAAGTTGTGACCTTTCGTTGTAGCCCACACCATTTCTTTTCTGAATTTCGAGAAATCTTTCAATATCCCTTGTTATGGGAATGTTAATTTGATTTAACTTTAGAGATTGGGGTAGTTTTTACCATGACCAAATTGCAAATGATGGGCATTTGTTAACTTCGGAATGCATAAAACAAATTTTGATGGCCTTTAATTGTTTTTAGGGGAAGACCTAAACTCTGCAAATATACTGAAAGCAAAGAAGAAACTAAGCACATCAGGGAAGGAGGGTTTAGGGTACGATTTGAATAGTGATATTTGGGTAATAGCTAATACCCAACGTTGATGGTTCTCAATGCAATGTTATTTCTCTACATAGTCTGGGGATTTTATAATACTGCTCTCAGACAAGAATCTCGTCAACGCCCCGATTTGGAGGATTGAGAACCATGGTCTTATTCAAAAATTTGAGCCCTTCAAAGAAGGCGATCGTACGCTCTATAGGGGACAACCTAACGTAAGCGATTCTTTAACTTAAAGTACTTAAAGTAAAATCTAATTTCCTAATGCATAACAATTTGATATCTCAAATGTAATTTGTTTCATTATATATATGAAATGCAATTGAATTTCAAAATTTTTGAAGCAGGTTGTGCATCATATACAATGTACTTCTCAATTTGAATTATTTTCACATTAATTCCAGTTTTGAAAATAAAATCATACAGATTAATAATAAAATAAGGTTTTGGAAATTTTAACCACATATATTAGTTGTTTGACCGTTTCAAAAGAGCTCTTTATATATGGTTAGATAATATTGGCCAATGATTTGATAAATTTAACTGATGATTGAAATAACCTTTTCAGAGTCCTGGATTTAAAATGGGATCTCGTTCATTTTATGAACCAGCAACGGTTCTATTTGTTAAAGGGGATAAGACCAACTGTGTAGTTGAATACTTGAAAGATTATCAAAGGGTTACTTCTGCCTCACATCACCAGGGCAACAAGGGTCCAGAAGATGAGGAATCTCTAACCCAGAAAGAGAATTTTGAAGTCTACTTGCAGACTCTTATAAGCCAAGTTTTGGACCCAAATTTTATCAGTGAAATTGTCAAGGAAAACGGTAGGTCTTTTTTAAGTATTCAAGATTTATTTAATTAATTAATGACAATTTGCTAAAATTAATGTTTTTTTTCAATTTAAATTCGAAAAATGCAAACAATGCAATGCAAGAGTATATTAGAGTAAAAGTAAAAATAGGATTTATTAATAACCATGTCTAAAACATTGTTTCATTTATAGATGAATACTTCTTGTCCCATGTACATGAAATCGATGGCATAGTAATCAAGAAAAAGGCTCTCTTAGCGAAGAAAATACCTTGGAACACTGCTATGAGGGTATTTATACATTTTCATCTAGAAAAGATAATCCTACATGTAGTTGGATCCTGATAGGTTGTTTTCCACGCTTTGTTCTTAGGATTGTGCAGAGCATTTTCCTTCCATCAGTGTGCGGCCATTCTCAGCTGTAGGAGGAGGAAAACTCATGTGTCAGGTGGGTTGTGATTTACTCAGTAATAAATTCAAAACTGGCGTAGTATTTCAATATTTTTAGCATTCATGTAATGTATCCCTTTTTAGGCGTGTGCCAAAGAGCGAGTGTCATTAAGGAATATAACATTTGAAGGGCAGTTGTACGATTACACCAGCCTGGGCCTCCTTCGTGAGATGCCTCACGGGAAAAAACTCGATGAAAGGGTACCGCTGGATTTGTTATAATTATGATTTGAATTGTTAGTTAGCATTACTAATTCAGGAACTGTTGAATTTCAGGAGTTTTCCCTTTGTACAGAGTGTACAGATATGGTGCAGGCATACACACACATGCATCATCAGAAATATAATCTTTTCATTATGTGCTCTAACAAGGTAATTGAATGATAATTATCAGGGATTAATTAAATTACTAATGGAATATTGTAGGTTTTGCATGGAAACATTCGAACAAACACTTAGATTAACACATCATCAAACTTACCAAGTGAAGGAATAACTGAAAAAAGACATGAAAACTTATGAAAGACACAAATACTTTGGTCTAGTTGTTTGTTTAAATCAATCTTTCTCCGTTGACTATCTGGCTGCAATGAAGCGATATTTCATAAAACATAATGTTGACTTTTTATAGGTGAATAGCATTCGGTCGCTCGATCCAACTCAGGAGTCACACGTTATCCTGGAGCAGTGCCTTCAGGACTCAACATGGATCAACAAGGTAAGAAAACCCCAAAATTGTGGGGCATGAATATATTTTCTTAAAACAAAGTAATATTTTAATCGTGTTTTTTGTCTTGAAAGCTCTTCTGCAAGATCAGGAATGTGTGGCGAGCTTGTGTTCAGCTTTGCAGGTGATCCTGTTGCCCAAGAACTGAGCTTCACCCTCCAGTTTCTCGGCAGCAAGTAGCAGTGCTTGCCTACAGTAACACACATGTTTGCTGCGCCGATTTCCAGTGCGAAATTCCGATTTGTATTCCTCCTATTCCCTTTTCAGAGGTTGCCCAGATAAATCTATTCTATTCTTCGGACACTCCCTGTCCTCTAAATGGCATGCCAACTTGTGGGCCACGTTTTTCGATACTCAGATGGTCAAAAACGCGGAATTGCCAACCCCAAACAAATGTACAAAGAATCTCGTCACGCATCCTTGTGTTTTGGCGGCTTTCCTCCTCATGTCCTACTGTGGCATTTTGCAGTGCGCTTTTTAATTTGTTCGCATGTTTTTTTTCCCACATAAAGAAAATGAATCGTTGCCTTTCGGCCGCCACTATGTGCTTGTGGAATGCCCGCTCAAGGTCTGCCAAAATGTTATGAATTTATGTGGTGGTCAGTAAAGTTTGTGGAAAACTAGTAATTCTTCATATACATTGTATGAAATCCAAGTGTAATGTAAGAATACGCGTGTATGTAAATCAAGAACAGTGACGTAAATTGTAGTAATGATGTGGCTTGAAAGTTTCCATTTGAAAAGTTTTCAAGAAACGAGTTTCAAGAATTTAAAAGTTTTTGATTCAAAGTAATTATTCATTTGTACATCGGGCATTAATATGTACATCACTTGTAAATGGAAAACAAATATTCACAAATCGTTAGATCACCTGTAAATCTTGAAAATCATAAGTTAATCGATCTGTAAATAATGAAATTATGAAAAAGGAACAGACATAAGACTGGTATTGCAATTTTGTCTTTTGGGCAGCCATTTCTGTGCATTCCACATATACTTGGATCCAGGTGCAAATTTAAACAGTCATCGACAGCTGACCATGATGTCACTAGTTGAGTTGTTTTAAGTTGTTTCTGACCATAATAACTGACCCTTAAAATGTGGTCAGTGTGAATAGAAATTCTCTTTTAAATGTTACATATATCATGCATTTTCCCCCCACTGTAAACTTGTGTTTTTATGCTCTTCATTTTACCAGTTTTGCCACTTGTTAAAAAATCCTATTAATATTTTAATGATGAATATTTTAAAATATTATAATCTTAGATTTTTTAATATTTTCAATCAATTAAAAAGACTGGAGAACTGGAATTGACAATTTTACTTTAGGGGAAAAGTGCCCACCTATGTGCATTAATTATAGGCATAAGTCATTCAAAAAGCTATTGGCGCTTAATGAATACCATAAACGTTTGGGTAACAATTGTTATCAATTTTTTTGCCCCGTTTTTGAAACGGAAGGTAAAACAATTCTTAGAATTCGACTTGAAATGAAGCTGCTTTATGACCATCGAAGAAGTCGCGATTTTCGTCTCGTGATTGTTAAGTGCAATGTAATACACAAAATTTTGGCTTTTTTGGCCCTGTAGCATGATGTAAACCAAGCTTGGTGACTGCAATTTAAAAGGCTCTGAGGCGCTTTAATAAGAAATTTAATGTTAACGTTACTTTTACGTTCATGTGCCACCATTTTCATCCAATCTATATGGTTGTATTTTAGCGCCTTATTATTATTATTTTCTTGTATAAAAGGTCCCTTTTTTCCCACCTGTTTGGTATTTTTCAGCCTCGCTTAAACCCCGATTTGAAAGGACCAAGCGCTCTGCTTCTGTTCTATATTATTTCATTCATGTGTTTTCTCATGTTCGGTCTAACCGTACGTACGTCATTATCAATCTAAACTCATTCGTTCGACTTTGATGAGTTCAACTCTGTCGCACTTTCATCTTTCCTGTTTTTAATTCGTAAAAAAACTGCTGGTTTTGTTTCACTTGTTTTGATACCTTACTTTGCCATGAATTTCTAAGGAAACATTCAAATTACAATGGTGTTTGTTGATAAGCATTTCCTGTTTCTTGGTAGAAATAGTTCATTTTAGAATGTACGGAATGCACATGCTTATAAACGAAAAATATACGAAATTAGTTATTAATCAACGTCTGAGTACTTTATTTTGGCAGTTTATGTATGCCATTCTGTTGTTATCTCATGAGCTTGTTTGAAAGTACGTGTTATTTTATATGTAACAAATACCATATAATTGCTGACAACGATATTTTCATTTGTTTTTAGATGTGAAATCCATGGTTTAAAAATTCTTTAAAGTTTTGAAAGACAAACAGTAATTACACTAAAGGAAAGAATAAAAGATATTTAAATATTCAACTTTGTATTCTGCTGTTAGTCTAGAAATATTAATGGTACGAAATTCGTTCATACGATTTCAACATTATCGGGAGAGGATTCCCACGCTTCTGATTAACAGTAAAATATTTGAAATTCCCTGGTTTATTTCGAAAGCTTGTAAGGTATTAAATAGAAGCGCTGTAACATTTGGGCCTTTACAATTTCTTATGTGAATTTTCTCTAGGGAGTGTCTCATTTTCACTTGGATAAACTATGACACTTTGATGTTTGAAGAAAGGGAGGGTGAATGCACATTGCACCGTCTACACCATCTTCTGTTTACAAAATCAAAGTGGCAAGGCACTGGTTCGCGAAGAAATGTGCGAAATATTTTCTATGTGCTCTTTACTATTTTAATTCAATTTACTGCTACTTTTGCTAAACGGTCGGCTGACACAAGGTAATGTTGACTATTGCTATATGATGGCTTTAATAATTTTCATCACATATACATGCACAAGCAGTATGTAATTAAGCTAAAGATATGATAGTTCCGTAATTCGAAAAAATTATAAGTTGTCAAGACATTTAGACCACCGTGTGTATTTGATCAAACAAAATTACATCTGTTGTCAATAGTCCAGGCAATTTGTGTAGGTTTATAACGTGCCGGATATAAACACTATACGGACAAACGATAGTAAAGTAAAAACATGATAACTCACCATTCTGATGTGGTAAAGCGATACAACTCCACTTTGTTCATGTTCATTCTCTTGTTCATTTGTTCATGTGCAAACGACTTATCAGAGCTCGTACAACGATCAGTACCATGTACGTGTACATTGTATAGCCTAATGTTTCTTGCTGTTTGAGCAGTATCCTGTATCTTATCTCAGTCACTATCGACCCGTGTTAAACCACATACCTATTTACAAATAAATGTTTGCGCACGTCTAAATTGCTAGTTTTTTTAAACTATACAGTTGGAAGGTAAAGTGAACCACAGTTGTACGTGTATCTTAGAAATCATTATCACGTCGTATTGTACATATTAAACCAATAAATACTAATCTTTTGTAGAAAATAAAATTTTGTAGAATAACCTATTCGAACAATTCTTAAGGACTTCGACAATATATTCCTATTAGTTGACTGTAATTGGTAAACCAATTTTTATTCAGACAACCACGATAATAAATGTATGCGATGGCTCCTGAGCGTGAAGCTGTTCTGAAAACCGGTCCTCAGAATGGACGGGGTTTTTTTTGTCTCATTTAAGGCCGGTTGCACCACAGCTGCAGGTTAGCAGTTTACCATGGGTTATACGGATTACTAATAAGCAGGGTTAATCTAAGGTTTTTAATATAATGCGAGTTTTCCAGTATTCCTAGTTGCAACAAGCAATCTCCATGTTTACTATAAGGTTTACTCGTGGTCATTCTTAACCCCAGGTTATCTAACGTTTCATGTACCTTACAATGATGCAACTGGGCAGTTACCACAATGATTTCTCTAAATATTTGCTTCTTGTACTAACCATCATAACAATGAAAACATCTTAGCGTTGTCTGTTCTAACTTCTGTCTTTGGTTCTATTGGGCTAAAGTGCTCAATTCAATTCAACTCAGTACCCTACAGTCAGCAACTAAATGCCATATGGTAGGGGTGTCAAGCCCATTTTCAGGA
>JAQIXS010003276.1:0-18705 GCA_034700785.1 Rossiulus vilnensis
AAACTTGGTGAATTATAAAGAGGAATAAATTGCCGACAAAACGCATTTTTCCGATTTTAAATCGGACATTTCGTTGCTGAGATAAACATTTTTTCCTGATTCAGGATGGTGAGTCGAATTTTTTGCACTTATCTGCATTTTAAATTCAACAAGACAATTATAAGCTATTTTTAAATTAACACTTTTAATATTAATTTTAATTGCCCATGACGCACATATAGTGTTATGTTTTATGAAGGTTATAATCTGAAATTACACATCATGTTTTAAATATCACTTCTATTACATATGAAAATATTATTTCCAATGCGACGTTGTTGATGCTACCATACATGATATCATGGGTTAGAGATCATTGAAATGTAGTGAATGTCATGACACTGTAAGCCAGCTATGCAAAAAGTTGCTGCCACATTTTTGCTTCAAATTCTTGTTATAGTTGCTATTTATTTCACCCCACAACTAATTAATTGCATGTCCATTAGCCTTCGTTATTTTTTTATAATTCAAAAATGTCCCGTTTATTTATATTTAAAAAAATTCAGAAAACGGAAACACCTTCTTCCAGAGATCATATAATAATTTTTTCTCTATATTTTGCAATTTTTAAATTTTAGAAAATAACGCAGACCCTAGTGGAAAACCAAATTTTGCAATTATAACAAGTATTTAAGGCGAAAATGCGGCAGTTTTTAGTATGGTGGGCATGCTTTTGACTAAGCCTTAATAATTGTTTTGTCGAAGTTTTGGAAGAAACTTTGTAGATCGGTTTGTTAGCAGAGAAAAAAAGTAATTTTGTATGTCCACTTGTAATCTGCATGCTAATTCAATTAGCTCGTCTTGATTTTTGGAAGCGATCAAGCGTCTCGTGAGGACCATTACTGATGTGGCAAGTTTTTAAATTTTCATCATTATTAATGCTCGTGCTAAATTCCTGTGTTTTGCTTTCTCCCGCAACAATTACCGTTACTCGTTTTGTGTTATTTCTCAAGGATTAGTTTCGGACCGCTTGTTGTGAAAGTGATTGGGGATTTTTTAATAATGCCGTATCCTCAATTTTCCTGATGTGGGAAATTGCATTTATTGCATGGTATTGGGTAGCATCAATGATATAATTGCCATAAACATATGAAAAACTTCCACTTTTGGGTGAGATAAACATTTCGTAAGTACAGTATTCGTAAGTTGATTTTTGTCCTCCTATATGAAACAGCATGAGGATTCGGTTATAGAATATTATTTGCTGGAAAAAAAATTAAAATCCCCCAAATATATTGTGATCTATTTGTATAGGTATGCGCATACGTGTACGGTAGTGCAGTATATCTGCAATTTCAAAACTGAGATTTTATCTGAGGAAGATAATAAAGCGTGAGTCTTTCCAAACCCGTGCAAGCAAAAACTAGGTAATAAAGTGCTCGCCGTGCAACTAATAAAAGTAAAATAAGAAAGAAAAGAGTAAGTGTTTTTTCGACTTTGTAATTTATTTTCTACGTAGAATCGGTGAAATACGAGCTCGTATATCTCACCAAAGGTAAAAAAGTAACACGAGTTAGTTATTTTGTTTATTATGTTGTTTTTCTTTGTAATGATGCTTAGTTTTAAGGCTTAAGCAAAGGGGGTCATCCATTAGTTAGGGAATTCAGGCATTTTTGCTACCACATTGCATTTTTGAATCTCTTTCCATTTCATTCATCCCCCCCTTCGCCTTTCCTCAGAAAATATCTTTTGACATCCGTAACAGCAGACAGCTTATTTTTGAAATTGGTCGATGTTTCTAGAAAATCTATATGCATATGATATCGATCTGCAAAACATTTCCAATTACGATAGAGCAAGCCATTTTCTATACTTGAATGCCATTTTTGGCATACCCCACATGGTGAATGTTCCGGTCCTTGTTACAAAATCTGCGGAAAATTGGAAAAAATACCTTCAAGCTGCTCATCTTTGTATCATTAAATGAGCTTTTGCTCTCATGTGCTTTTCACATTAAGAATCCTCTGAAGTGCGCATTTTGCCTAGCTGAAATGGTAATGCAATAATTGACCGTGCAATTGTAGGAAATGCGGATGAACGCTTTTGGCGATTTGTAACCCGTTCAACGAGTCATGCACACTGGCTCTGCGCGTATGTGAAGCAAATATCACCCCAACCTCTTACATGGGAGAAATGCTGAAGATTGTTTTCACACTTATTGTTAACAATTAGTCGGTACACTGTACTAAGCTGCGGCATCCTTCTTGCTGCGTTGGTGGATCTACCTGTATTTGGGTCAGAGAAATGTGGTCGAAGCTTTTCAATTCTCGACCGTCATTCCCCAGCATCTTGCAGTAGAGCAAGTCATCCTCTAAGATACTTATAATTTTTTTTTTCCATCAGTGCGCTTGTTGATTAAAGTTCTTTCCAATTTGGTCGTCATGGTTCAGGCTTTTTGACTTTTTAGCCCCTGTCAGAGCCAGGTCTTTTGTTTGTGTGAGAAAATGGCATTTGTTGTAAATAACGAAAACGGTTTCATTGAGTTTTAATTGTGACATTTTGCCATTGTTTTCTTTTCTGCCTGATCCAATTTGCCATGTCTTTGTAGCTTCACCGATCTTCTCATCGATAGGGTGAAAGGGTGTTTTTTTCTCTTTTTTATTTCATTTTCCCTGGGGAAAGCATGAGGAACTCGAGCTTTCTTTGTCGTTTGTACGTTTTCATTATTCATGCAAATATGATTAAACACAAAGAGACATATTCCGTAGACGTCATTGTTTGGTTTTACAATGGC
Source organism: Rossiulus vilnensis (assembly GCA_034700785.1). Lineage (NCBI taxonomy): Eukaryota > Metazoa > Arthropoda > Diplopoda > Julida > Julidae > Rossiulus > Rossiulus vilnensis. The sequence goes on from JAQIXS010003276.1 coordinate 2,774, forward strand.
TTATAAATAGCGGGATTCAGTTTTACTGTCGTTTGAATATCTAATGTTGCTTTGACATTTTCAGGAAAAGCAATTAACTAAATGTCGGGAGATCATTTTCTAATAATTTGCTTGAACTTTCAATTCCAGGAGCTTTTACATCTGTATGCTGAAAATTATTATATGCACATACGTAAAAAATGACTCTTACACAAATCTCTATTATGTTAGCTAGATGATCAAAACATTGTACACAAGATTAAATTTGCATTGCTTGGTACATAAGTTTTGTAAACGTGCTTAAAGAGACGCATTTTCGTAACCAAATATACCTGAATATTTCAATAAAGACATTTACAAGATAAAGATGTTTGTAGGTATTGATTTTACTGTCATTTCATACAAAACATTTCATTCACTATGTTCCTGATATGTAAGGGGTGCCCTAAATACAGTATTTGCACATGTTTGTATTATGATCTTGCACGTTTCCTCTGTTTGAATTGGTTTTATTTTTTTATAAACCAAGTTTCATGTTTGAATCTTGCAGAGAAAGAGGAGACATCAAATTTTTTATACCTGACATTGGATTTACCACCGCCTCCACTCTTTAAAGATGAATTCAGAGAGAACATTATCCCACAAGTTCCACTGTATAACATTCTGGCCAAATTCAACGGCCTCTCCGAAAAGGAGTACAAAACCTATAAGGACAGCACCATGAAGCGTTTCGAAATTAGGGAACTTCCTCCCTATCTTATCCTTTATATCCGGGTATGCGTCACGTGCTTCAAGTCGACTATTCATTTTTACTCTTAAGATTGTTTTACAATACTTATGTTTTGTTTTTAATTTGTCTCACAGCGTTTCACCAAGAACACATTTTACGTCGAAAAGAATCCAACGATTGTGAATTTTCCTATAAAGTAAGTCTCTCTTCAGTTCTCTCAAGCTCAGGGATCTAAAAAAGCCTAATTTTTCAGATGTACTACATGTAGTGTGTGCATCTTCAACTACTTTAAAGTAATCTGTACTAATGCACATGTTTTATTGGTGGTTGTGATATCTTCCGCATTTTCATGCAGTTAGAAATTAACTTATCGTTAAGAGGGGCTTTGTTCCATTGATTTCCCGTTCTTATATGATATATTGAACATTTAACGTGAAAAACAATGATAATTTTTCCATGGGACAGAATCAAATTCACTCCTTAATAAACTGTATAACAGCTTTTTATTCCCAATGGCCTATATTGGTACACACAAGGCTGAATTATTTTCGGGTTTATAGGGTCAAAATCAGTCAGTTGATCGTGATCAGCAAATTCAGCACTGTAGTTTACTGAAAATTCAATCAAGTTTTTTTTATTCATCGAAAACCCTTCTATCTTGTCCAAAAGCTCAGTGAGCTTGTAGCTCAGTTTTAACCACAAAAGGGATGGACGAGAAAATCGTGTGCTCTGCCATTAATGTGTGTTATACCCTTGCTTTTTTAAAAAAAAATATTGGGTCTCCGTCTTCACATACTCTGTAAATCGTCGACCTGAGGTATTTATAGGCTACTTATCATCGTTGTTTTTTATGTGGATTTTTAACCATTTCGACACAAGGCAACAACCAAAAAATTGCTAAGCCAGTCATCACTGGCATGGTTATTGCCGTCCACTTGAATTATTTTTTTTCATGGGAAATCTGGCGATGTACTTAGAAATTCGAAGCATCTTTATCGTAATAGACGATGAGATTAAATAGGCCGGATTTTGAACTCTTCAGAAATCTTGCATGAGCACTATGCCTTTAAAAGCTTATATTATTAGGGTAAGCAGTACTTGTACACGAGCGTGACTGCAAAATTCTTTTAAAATTTCAATCCATATTTATGATCACAAAAGACCAAAAAGAAAATGATGGGCTAACGTTAGAATTACGCTGTGGAAATTCCCAACTGAAAGTATTAATAAATGCTGTATTATCGAAAAATCTGTCTTTCAATATTTCACTATCTGGCATTCTTTGTTGGCTTTTTTTTTGCAAAAAAAATTCTTCTGCTTGGCCTCGTATTTTCTTCGGCAACAGAGATTGAAATGAAAGTAGACCATCCGGTTTTAACTTAAAAATCACTCATGCTAATGAAATGTAGGAGTTTTGCATAAACTGAAATGAGAGGCAACTACAATGGAGAAAGGGGATGGTGTGAATTCCGAGGACCGAATGCACGCGTTTGATAGTAATTTTTAGGAGAGCATGGTTTTACGAAATATGTAGTGTGAATTGTGAACAGACTTGTATTTTTTTTATTACTGCGATTTCTGGATTTGTAAGCATTATGTTGTAATGAACTATTAACCTACACGGAGTTTCTCCGAGAATGAACTGTTTATCAAGTAGAGCGGCGTAAGAGCAGGTCCTCATTTTCTTTTTACCCACCGTGTAAGCCGATCCTAAATTAATATTTGAGTTGTTAAATGTGTTCGTCGGTGTTACGCAATTTTAATTGAAACAGTTCAGATGGATTTGATGACTGGGAAAATCGATGTCACTTTTTTAGTGTTTATTGTTCGGCTAGATTACAACAACGCGGTTGAAATTACCCGTATTTTTTGTATAGTCACATATTTTGTGGGGCTTGAAATGTTTTTCTTGAAGCTGAAAGTTCTAAATTTTAGTTAATTTAAAATAATCTCTATGAGTGCCTGTAAAGTCGACTCATAATTGTGCACCTACTAGATTTTCATGTTGTGTAATACGGATGAAATGGGAATTAATATTTTTTTGCGGTTGAACGACAATGTTTACTTTATGCTTAAGTTAAAATTTGTAGTTTTCGTTTTGATGATTCACTTCAAATCAGGAGCTTAGATCAATGCTGAAAGGAAGCTATACTAGCGATATATTGATTTTCTGTCAGAGTAAATTGAAACGCGCAAAAGTTATGTGGGAGGAAGGAAAAAGTGATGTAAAGTTTTGACATTTTAATCGAATATACATGTATTGTTGTACTGATACAGGTAACGGAGTTGATTGAAATAATAATTGCAATGCTATTTTTACATTTAGAAAACATTATTACCTTAATTTTGACGTTGAAAAAGTAATATTTATTTAATGGCCACTGCGTGGAATCATCTTATTTCCTATCAAATTTTCCCCTCATTTCGTGACTTAATTATCTGGAGATTCGGTTTTGAAACTATCTCTGATAATGTCTCGATTTCATATAAAAACCTCCTCAGTGATGCCTTCTAGAGATTCATGGCACTTCAAATGCAAGGCTGAATAATATTCATTTGCATTATGCCCCAAGGATAATGGTTTCCTTTGAAATTTCGCATTGCAGATGGTAATCATAATTTGCTTAATTGTGCATCTTTTCAGCTTATATTTATGGTGCTAAAGTATCTTTTACCGGCTTCCAAATCTTCTGAATAATTCATGCCCTGTATCTCCTGCTTATAGGAACGTTGATTTGGGGGACATTCTCACCCCAGAAGTTAAAGCCATGCACAAAGATACCGTTTATGACCTCTTGGCGAATATCGTTCATGATGGAGAACCGGCTTCGGGCAAGGGCACCTACAGAGTCCACGTTCTGCACAAGGTAAGACGAGTTTTATCATCTTTCAATGCGGAATTGGATCGGGTTTTTGAAAAAACCTTTATGATTAAATGCAGTTTAAAATTGTTCCTATTCCACTCGCATCACCTAAGAGGTCACAGTTGGTAAACGTAGTATAATCAAGATGTTTATAGCCAGAATAGTGGGTGGAAGATGCGGAATAAAGGAATCTGGATAATAGTCTAAAGGGGTTCGAAATGCAAATACGAAAACTTGCATCCTGGGATTATATTTGAGGTGTGTTGTAGATTTTCGACTGATAACCAACCATTTACTCAAAGTGTCTTCTGACCTGGAAAATCTGGAAAACTAAAGGAATTTTATACTCACCCTGAAATACCTGGAAAACTCAGGGAATTTTGAATTAGAACCTGGAAATTTTTAATATCGACTTTATTTTGTATTTGTTTAAATACAATTCTGAAACTCAACACAATAATTGATTGGTCTGAATTCTCATTTTGGAATGATTTAGTCCTAGTTTTACTCACGCCATGGCGCCTCTTTTCTCTCCAAACATAGTGGCAGGGAAAATCCCATTTTGTTGTTGTGGTGAAACTGTTGGAATCAGATCTACAACGTTAATTTGATTTTCAATTGGTTGTACTGTATGCGGTAGCATAATCACCATTGTACAATAATTATGTTTAACTTTTTCCAAACAGTGTTTATGGACATTAGTATAATTTATGACGCGCAAACAATGTTAGGCTGAGACAGTTTTGCTTTTCAAAAGACTTATTTTGTATGATTGCTCAAATTTGCATATATTTTTTTTAAAATTGTTGCTTTGCTTGGTTTCTTATTTTTTTCATCGAACGTAGTGCAAAAGGCAACGAAAAGTTTTTTCTGAAAACATTGACATTGCCTGGATTATTATTGGTGGAAAAGTTTAATTTCACGTTGAACTGATGATGATCTTAAGGAATTTGTCAAAATTATTTTAATATTATCCTATGGTAATGCTGCATTGGAGCACGTTTCTTTGTTGATGCTAAATGTCTTATCGACAGTTTGCTTGATGATGGCCGAAATTGAATTGCCTGCTGCAAAGATCAAAGATGATATTGTGACTCTGGAACGGAAAGCAGATGATTAACTTTCATGCAGTCCATTTTTGCAACTAATCATTTAAATATTTGTATGACCTGGAAAAATAACAATATGAACCTGGAAAACTCCGGGAATTTTGTTTTCGGATATTAATAGTCATCCTGATACTTCCTTTGAACGTTTAATAAGTAAACCTAATTGGCGAAGAACAATTAGGTTTCAATAGATTTGAACTAGGATTGACCAAAAAATTGGGTTTCGTATAGCATAATAATTTTAATACATTGTAGTTGGCGATGTTTTTATGTCATTGAAATGTTTTGGTAAATAGGTTAAATGCTTAGACGTTATGGAATTTTATTTGATACTTTCGAATTTTCATGTTCTACTTAAATTGCAATTGGCGATCTTATTTTTTTGGAATTAAAGGACGCAAAACTTTGACCCATTTGTTAACACAAGGAACCATGTCTAGTGGCTAGTTTGATGAGCATGATCACAGCGTATTGTTATTATAAAGCATTCCGTAAGAGAAAAAATAGTAATAATATGAAGCATTTGATTTTTAGCTGTTTGTTCTGAAAGTCTAGAATGCAAATTCAAATTTAATCACGGTATCGGAAAGGGTCACAGTTTATGTTGCTTATCTTTTGTTATCTCACTAGATACCACATTTTCGTGGAGTTCATCTAGAGAATTATGACTCCCATGACATGTCCTACTGTACATGTATTTTTCTCGTTAATTTGCCTCCCCGTCCATTGAAATGTGAAGAATAGTAATGTGAGGCTTACCTTTATTTGAATCTTGAGAACATGGCGGTGGTCTACATTTTTTGTTTAAAGAGGGTCAGAGGAAGCCTTTGGCATCTCCATTTAGCAATATTGATGTCGTAAAAAATAGTGAGAGTTTCATGAAATATTTTTTCTTCGTCCATTGTCTTCGAGCGCGCTGCATGAGGATGCATTATCCTCATTTATATCCCGATGTTATATTTGCTTTGATGCTCACTAATTTGCAACGATATTTAAGTTATATCTAATTTTAACTCCACGACCACGCAGTGGGGGTATTGTAATAATAACATCTGCATTCTAGGGCAACCGTCGGATGCAAAAAATTGAAAGATGAATTGTTAGTCGTGTTGTTTAATAACGCCATATCCTGCATTTTCCTTTGTCGTGTTTTTTTATATTCAGAGGTCATTCTTTAGCTCTCGAAATGACGAAGAAAGCACACGAATATGAAATGTACAAGACTGAAATGAAATCCTCGTTTTAATCTACAGTATTATCATTATTATTTGGATTTAAAGTTCTCCACCAATTCAGGAAACGACGCAGCTAACATTACTTTTTTAAGCATGAAAAAAATAAATTGGTTGACTTTCGTTAGTAAATACTGTAGACGTCAGCATATCGGTGATCTGATTAACCGGATCGCTGATTATCCGCGACCTGTCAACTTTGAACTTCGTTTATTAAGGCTGGCAAAAGAAGTGACAAAATAAACAGTGAGTGAGCCTAAAATAATGCTTAAACACATTGGCTGGTCAATACACATAATTGCAATTTGTAAACATTGCATGCATGTACGAGCTATCCTAAATGGTAAAGCCCCTTGTGCTTTTGAGTTCGTAAATTTTCTCATAAAATATTTTCTGTTGGACTTTTAAAAAATTAAATCTAAGTGAAATAAAATTAAATAACAAAGCATTCTATATTATCAATACTGTGAGAGTCAGCATTCAAATAATATACATGTGCCTTACTCAGGCTTATATATAGTAGATTAGAAACGTAATTTGCATCGCCTATGACGTCATTAACATCAATAACCATGTTCGTAGTGTTATGCGAATAAAGCATTCCACTGAGTGTTATGTTCAGACCAGGGAGCGCATGGTGAGGAACTCAATATTGGTTTTTATCCAATTTTCCATTTTTTCCCATAGTCGGCTAAGCAGAAATGTCTATCACATCTTCAAAAGAGGGAAACCCAACGTGAAATTCTCATTAACATTCCATCCCTTTAATAAAAATTTTCAAAATGTATGTCGTTATTTGTTCTTGCACCCCTCCACCTGAGCACTATATTGGGTATTTTTTTCGTTGAAGAATTTCCTGTGGAATCGTGCGTACCACAACTATTGTTCCCCACCGCGAAGCAATCGATCAACTGCGATTATTAGATATTTTTTTAATCCTGGGGTTTTCTCCCAGGTTTTACATTCTCGGCAAATGGAGACACTGCTCGATTGACTGCCCCGCCAGGAGGGTTTGTAATCGGGATATTAAAATCCCCATCGCGATTTTGGTGGTGAAGGCCAGATCGATTGCCTTCATTTTACCTTCTTCAGATTGGTCGAGCCTGACCCAGAGATTTTTCGTTACAAGAACTAGGTTTCCTTTTTTTCTCTGCTAATACAGCCCCTAATTGTCAACATTGTTAGCAGCTGGCAGGTGTCTTAATTCGCATTCCCAATCCGTGACCTCGTATTAACGGTGCACACCCACATGTGTGTGCCCATTACAAATTATTGGGCGTCCTGCGACGCACTCCCCACACCTTTGCTTTCGGATGTTATCGTGTGTTGGCGCCTGCCTGACATTTTATAGGCTTCTTAGGCAGGCACCACTGAAACTGTGTCATCACCGTTCTAGGAAGGGTTTTTCGGCAGGTGGTACGTGTCATTGTAATGGGAACGTTTGCTGATCTGGTCCGAGCGAAAATCGACTTAATAAGATATTCACGCTGAATTTTTCTGTGGTTTCTACCGTTTTGTCCGCCTAAGGTGCTGCCATTAGTGTGGCTTGAACTTGGAATAGATGTCAGTTGATTGACCCTTATGGCCGCATACGCCTCGAGTGGTTCTGTTCTACAAATTCTGCCGAATTATAGAGTTGAGCTAAGAATTGTTAGGTGATCCTGAAATCATTATCCGCAGCAGTAAACATTTGTAGTTTTAGTTTCTTTCCAGGTTAATGGTAATTCAACATAAATCCATTTTTACAAAATTCGAATTTTCTTAAATCATTCGTTGACGGATTTCTATGCTAGCTTAATTCAAGTTATTTCGGAATCATTTTAGATGACTGGTTTTATAATCTTTGTCAATTCAGTGTCATTCAATGTGTTATTTTTAAATCATGTTGCATTTATGGATTTAAAGAAAATGAAAGCAATTAGTCATCAAAATTACATTTCCTTGCATGGTATACCACATAATGCCAATACATTTTCTTTTATATAATAATGATTGCATTATTATACTGATTCACTATGGTGAAACTACAAAAGTGACTAGAGCTTCTGTAAGGGGTTAAAGCTTTCCTAATCAATTTTTGATGTAACTTTTCCTTTCGCTGATTTCCTGAACTTGCGAGGAACTGTTTGGATCCAAGATAACTCAGTTGTTTTGAAGGGTACCTACTTGATGAAAAACATACAGAATAATTAGGTAGCCATTCATCGTCCAATCTGTTAACCACCCTTCTCTATGACTTTGTCTCTAATAATTTTCTACAGAAAAAAAGTTAAATATTTTACGTTCGGATTACTCCGATTCTCTCCTTTTCGAAGCCCTTGTCTCCAATTTTTCGTTTTTGCGGTTGTTTTACTTTTGAAAATTACATTTTTAAGCTAATATTTACGTGCATGTGGGACAATAGATATAGGAACCATTTATATCGTTTACCTGTAGGTCAAAGCCTGATTTACTTTCCCCAATTCTTTATTGCCAAATCAAATATTTTCGGAATAACTTAATCCAGTTTTATCTAGATGTGATGCGGCATAAACAAACAGACTTTAATTAATTTCCCCTTTTAATAGCCCTGCATTAATAGGTCTTGAACGCAGGCCAGTCAGATCACTAGTTTACTTTTTAACCTTACTTCTCTGATATTCTAGCACACTTCTTGCATGTAATTGTGCCCTAGCCTGATATACACCAGGCTCCTTATTGCCGAATTTCAGTGATTTTTGTCGGGCTGCAAATTTCTTTAAATTAAAGGAAAATAGTTCACTTTTTTCTTTTATAAAAATGGTATAAATTGTTTTCTTGCAGACCGTACAAGCAAATTCAATTGAACTTAAATCAGCAAGGATATGCTACATACCAATGGCTAATAAATGTAATATTTCAGGCACATTGTCCCTTGTTGAATTCATTTCACATTACTTAGTGTGATCGCAATTTCCTGTACGAACTCATAACATACTATGCGAATTAATTTCCAGGACTTTGTTCCACATGCAGGTATTTTTCCCGCGATAATTGGCAAAATTATTTTATACGTGCTATTAAAAGCATTAGAGGCCATGCTTCCTGAGCTTTTCCTATTCCTTTTGCTGGTTCAACGATTTCATGTATTTGTTGCCCTCGCGCTTATTGTCTAGCTACATTAAATTGTCTTCAAATCACGGTGATGCCCCACAGTGTGAACCATTAAGTATTTTCCGCAATTACGGTTATTATCATGCAAATTGCTCTCATTTTGTCACGGCTATCAAAGTCTCTTTGTGAGTAATTTGAACATTTTACTTTGAGTTTGATGCACTTCACGGAGCACAGAACTTCATGGAGTAGACTGTTAGACATCCAATGTCATAATATCTTTCATTTGCAGTCCATTTATACTCATTAGTTTGAACACTGAATACCGGGTACCTGCAAGATGATACCCACTGTTCGGGCTTAATTTCATGGAACCGAGCTAAAATGACTTAACGTTTTCTTAGAAACAGCGCAGATTGAATCTTTTAGAAATGAAATTGGATCTGTCCAAATCGGTCTTTTTTCTCGAATGGGTTTTATTGACTGGAAAACGCAATTAGGGTGCTCCTGATGATGTCAGGGCTAGGGAGGGACAAAACTTTTGCAATATTGGTTAAGTTCAGTTTGTCTTCATGGAGTCAATAATACCAGTTGATTAACACAACACTTTTGTAGTAAGACCTCCTGTAGCGTTATTCTGGTACTTTTAAAGTGCATTCCTATTGATTCCGGAGGGAGAAAAAAGACAAAAATAATCGCAATATGTCCTTAAAATGGCGTAATGAGAAAATGTGGTGCTTCATTGTGGCTTGGAAAGTAATTTTACCTTTAAAATGCCATTTTTTTAAATTAGTAGCGGCTATATTAAGCTATTCTAGCTTGTTTCCATCCACTAAAATGACTTCAATAAACGGTATAGTGAACTCTGTCCAAGCGTTGCTGAACAAAAAAATGCGTGTATTGTCCTACTTAAAATAAGTAATGTAGTAATATTTGACATTTATAGGCAGCTGTTCCGTCGTGATGATGTCAAAAACGTTTTATATTTTTAGTTTCAAGTGTTAGCGTGATTCGCGCAAATTATATGTTATGGGTTAAAATGCAATTTCTGGAATATGCCAGAAATTGACACAGATCTGTGTACATGTTTGACTAGAAGTAAGGTGTGAACTTTGTGATAAAATTTTCAAATGTACTAAAATTGCCAAAACGTTTTTGATTACTTGCGATTAAAAGTTGTATGCTCTTATTTGTTGACGTAAACTCGCTAATGTAATCCTGCAATATAAATCTAGCTTAAACTAAAACGGAAAATGAGATTTCTTACCGCTTTCGGTAAGCGTAACAAAATATTTTCAAGTGTCATTCTTACGTTTAATTTATTGACAGTATATGCAATACATTTCTTGCTGTTTTTTCGTTCCTAGGGTACCGGAAAATGGTTTGAATTGCAGGATCTTCACGTGACGGAAATTCTTCCTCAAATGATTACTTTGTCAGAAGCTTATATTCAGGTAATATATGTTTATTAAATCTTAATGCAGTTTTTAATATACTTACACGTTTTTGAACTTTGACCGAGATGATAGAAAAGGATTACTCTTCAATAGGCGTTTTATGGTTAATTTACTAGTAGTTTGTTGGGGAGGAAATAATAGTAATGTTCTTGACACTGGCCTTATGACTACTAGTAAGTGGGCGAGTTTAGATTACGCCTCTATTTAATGGTTATTACGCATAGCATTTTCGTGTGGCTGATCCGAATAAGAAAACCCTGTTCACCTTCACGTTAGAATTGAAAATTGAAAATTTTGAGAAATTCTCCGAAGGTGGATCCAAATGGGTGGGGTTGTGTTGGAGACTCTTTCAAATCTGAGTCATTCTTTTTTTCTATAACATCTGGAAATGAGTTACCAATATCGCCCAGATGTGGGCAACATTTTTATAGCCTGGCTTTGACTGATAAAACGCCCTAGAAATCTATTATATGACTTACCTGACGTTTGAGGAAGAGTTGAATGTTAGGTTATAGTACTATTTCCTAGCTTATTTATATTCTGTAAAAATGTACAATCGGTCTACTAATTAAGGAAAATCATGTTTGTTTAGTCTCTCTGTTTGAGACTTTCGAATTGTAAAGACTACTGTAAAAACAAGGTTAGGTTGTCGGGTTTCAGTAAAAATAAAATTCATCTTTTTCTTTAAGTGTGAACAAGAATTTATGACAAGGATCTCCAAAGGGCTAAAGTTATTAAATTTTTATAATTTTTGGCTTGCTGGAAACCATGGTTTTGATAACATAATAATACCCTGTTCACACCGAATACATTGTATGTGTAACTAGTTAGGATTTTGCAGGATTAATAGCTTAGACAGTCCATGTTATAAGAATGGTGTCCCTAGTGTTTCGAATAAACGAATTAAAAACTTTACGTTTTATTTCAAACATGAAACATGATCTACTTTAACTCCCCATTTTGACTTTTTTAACGTTTTTCTTATTTTTAAATTTGGTGTAATCCGAAAATGTGCTTTGTGCTTGATATTTGACAACTTAAATATGTGTAAATTTGAATGTTCAATCTGCTTGAAAAATACAATGGCGTTCAAGCATTCTCGGTTACTCACCAGATTTATGGATCGTTGGTACATCCTTTTTTCTTATTTAGATTTACGAACGTCGAAAATCGGAGCCCTCTACTGCTGGATCCTGATTCAAATAATGAGCGGTACATCAAAGCCTATGACTAAATGATTTAAATGTTCAAGACTGTCAATAAATTTGAATAAAAGAAAATCCGTTAAAAACCGATTTCGTTGTCCTTTTTAGGTACCTTCGTTTGCTCATTAAAATAAACTTGATTGGGCATGAATGACAGCTAAATTCTGCATGAATTTTCTATACAAAACTTGTTACGAAATGTCACTAATGAAGATAGCGTAGGAAGCGAAATTAGAAAAAAAACAATCACATCTCAGCAATTTAGTAAACATATGCCGAAACAAATTTGTTAAAAAATCAATTTTTCCTTCAACTGTTCGCCCCGTAAATACTCAAATACTTCCCTCTCTAAACATGGCACTGCCCCTTTGTCATCATTCCCAAACTAGTAGAAAGTACTTTTTGATATCAAAAAGCGTGGAAGCTTATAAATGACATCACGTAAGGTCAAACAACGTAACCTTTCTCAATTTAATGTTAAGGTGAACCAAGAGTAAGCCCCTTGCGTCTAAATTAGTTGGTTTATTGAGGACAGCAATAATGCCGATAACACAAAAAGCAGCTGAGCCCAATAACGGTTTTGTCTGAGGTTAAAATTAAATTACGTGTGCAGCTTTCTATTTGGTTTTCTTGTCTGAAGTATAGGTTGATACGCTCGAATAATAGAAGCGTGGTGTACGCGTATGGCCTATACGTGACCGACCAAAAAGCTGGAATTTAATTAAGCATTTGGCCCGCATTTTCAATTTTTATGGAGGAATAATGGGCAGCGAAGAACATGTCCAATGGATGTTCTTGCCCTCGTTTTTACTTTTCACTTTTTTATGGAACTTTTATTAAAACTTGAGATTAATTATTCCATTGGAACTAACTGCATTCACTGGGAATGAATGGAATAATGCTGCGTAATTATCAACTTTGGACACTACTCAATTGCAAAATGATTTGGAAGGCCATGTCTTTGGCATGCATTATAATTTTATCTTCAGAGAAACAGAGATCCACGATTGCTGCTGGCCTACTTTAGTGACTTAAATTCTCTTTGCAATAGGTTACTGCCAAAGGTCATAGGAAAAGCCTATGAAAGGACGCATCTGATTGTCCGAATCTATTAATCTCCATATGATTTAGAAGTATGCAAAATTCTAAATGTTGCATACTTCTAAATCACTTCTTGATCATATGGAAATCATATGGAGGGTAAAAGGATAAAATGCTTTTTAACTTGACCGTATTATAAATTCTTTATATGCATATTGAATATTTTGTTTACATTTTAATAAGAAGTATTGCATTGTTGTATTTTGACATTGACCAGGCCAGTATGATAAGGATGATATCGGGTACACACATGTTTAACCAGGTGATGCAGTACTGTTCCTAAAGATATTGCATTTTTAATTGTTTGAAATTTAATTGCCCCTGATACAGCCATGTACAACGGCAGTGGTCCCTTTACGTTTTTATGTCAAAACATGTCTTTTAAGCCCGGCATTGCCGAATACCCACCATGCAAACAAATTACATATTTTTGTCTAAACTATTTATTCTTATTGCTATTTTTTCCTGTGAAGAATTGGTTGCCTACTAAGTTCCGCATTATTTTTTATAATTTGTAAATATCCGGATATTTATATATGAAAAATTTAATGCATGACGTAAACTTGAAAAACAGGTTTTTCGTCTAAAGGAAACCTCCGTAGATGGGCATCGAAGTTTAACGAATTTAAGATTATTGATTTTTATAAATAAACGTAACATTTTCAAATTATAAAAATTAATTCAGACCCTAGAGACCAGGCAATTCGATATAAAACGAAAATAAATTTAACAATTGCACAAGTATACAGCAAAAATTTGAGTAATTTTACTCTCAAATTTTAAATATCAATGCTAAATTTAATCTTTTCTCATATACAGTAGAATTGATTATCCACTAGGATTTTATATATTTAGGGCGATTTGAAAATGTACCGTAGATTTATACGAAAAATAAACATGAAGTAATTCCGTTACGCAACTTCTGAGTATCATTTCTGAGAACATAAGTTTCTGGAGGTCGCTTGCTGGATTTTCTCCATGTTTATTTAATTTTTTTATAAATAATTTGGAACATTTAAAATTGTACAAACTATACCTGACCCTAGAGGACGACCAATTCTACACTGAATAAAATAAATTGTAGTGTTCCTAATAAGTAATAAAAGTAAAAAAGTGGGCTTCAATTCTGCTGACCCTCACCACAATGCAACCTGGCCAATGTTGTTCAATTTAGGAAGTATGATACGCTCCCAGAGAATTGGTATGTCCGATTGTTAGCCATAACAATTGATTGCTGGTGGTGCCGTTCAACTGTGACGAATTTTCGGTCACACTCATGGATACTGAGTCATTAAGGTTTGCGAAAGGCCATCGAAGTCAAGATGCTGCTCCAGGTAAGTGGAAATCTGATCGTTGAATCTGTGTCAGTAAGCCAGTGCTCGAGAATACTTGCCTAGCGATTCTGCTGTTGATTTTAGGGCCCAAATGTAGTCCGCCAGACAGAACCAAATGCCGAGAAAGATTTACGCGGCAATTTATTTGCCAATTTTAGTTTTTGAGCAACTTTCCTCCCCCTCAGGTTACGCGGAAGGATACATGCTATGAATACTAATGGCGAGGGCAGCGGCCAACCCTGGGTCACAGCTATCACGTGCTGGATCCTGCACTCGGTGTCCGAGTGGATGGTACTGGAAGTAGCTCCGGTTTCTCAAGGTGATTTACTCGGAATTCCGTTTTTCAAATTCCTCCAGGACTGGATTTCAGTTGGGGTTAGCCTTCAAGGTGCACGACAAAGAAACGCGAGGTTCAGAGTAGAGATTCTGTGGAGGTGAAGATGGGGTCAGTGGCTAAGGTCGTGCCTACACGGATTTTGAAGATGATAATAAGTAGGTTGAATATTTCACTTCACCCCGGGGCACCTTATGCCGTTATTTTCTCTTCACTCGCACATCCTATGCCGAGAAGAATTGAATTAGGAAGGATGAAACGCAACGAAATTATTTTTCAGATAACCTTGCAGTTTTTCTTGCGAATCGTGAAAACAGGTGTTCTGAATAGAGAACGCCGAAAAGTTGTACAACTGCGTTATTATGATCGACTCAAGTCTTCGGCGCATTAAAAATAAACGATTTTGTCATTAAAAATAATAATATGATACTTTTTTCAATTACCATTTAAGCGTTGCGCGGCTTGCCTCTATCAATTTACACTTAGCTGCTCCCATTCTGCTTTTGCCTTGAAATTTAGGTAATCAGCTTTATGAGCTCATTAAATCTTAACGGGGCTTTGGCAACCTTTGCTCTCGTAATAACTGAGGTTTTATTCAATTTTCAAATTTAACAAAGAAGAGTGTTACGTAGTGTAGATTATGTTTGTTAATTAAAAGCTGTGTTTAAGTTTATGCCCGCCACGCAAAAAATGTGCAGACATAATGTTGCTTAAACTACTAATCATGAAGGCTAAATTTATTTTACCACGTGAAGAATTGGTCGTCCGCTACAGCCTTCCGTATTTCATATAATTTCAAATGTTCCGTTTATTTATAAAAAGAACAACTATAGATGCAAAGGTCGATAATTCATCAATGTCATTAGTTCTAATTCCCCCAAAGAGGATGCTATTCTTAAAATTCTCCCTGTTTTTATAAATGCTTTTGTATGCTCAGATTGGGCTAGCTTAAAACGGGGTTACGCAAATAATTAACAGGTAGTTTAAATTACACAGATATCAAGAGGCACTCATGTTCATTCAAATTATATTATATAAAAATATTTTCATCCATTAAATATTTGGGAATCACTATCACGGATGAAATGCGCTGGGATACACACATCAGTAAAATTACTGGTGTGGCAAACCAACGCCTTAGATTTGTACAAAGAATTTTTCAAAATTGTCCTCCAAAAGTTAAAGAGACTGGATATTTATTATTCGTCCGGCCTCTAGTCGAGCACTGCTGCCCAATTTGGAATCCTTAGAGGGATGGTCGGAAGCAGGAAATAGAAATTGTGCAGCTTAGAACTGTTAGATTTGTAACTGGTAAATACCAACGAGACGAGAGCGTCACCCAACTAAATGATCAAGGATCTACAATGGAAGACCTTGCGATCAAGACGTGAGGCTCAAAGAATGGGGTTCTTTGAAAAATTTACCTTATCAGGTAATTGTATTTTGGTGGAGGGAATCGTAATTTGCCACTCCAACCCTCTTATTGAACTCCGAGCGCATTCGGATCCGTACTAC
>JAQIXS010003277.1:0-18689 GCA_034700785.1 Rossiulus vilnensis
TTTAATTCAAGTTCAATTTAACAATGATGTCTAAGTCGATCGCAACTGACGTAGGAGCTTTCTCCTTAAAGTGGGCTAGACCCCCCTACCATATGGCATTTAGTTGCTGACTGTAGGGTACTGAGTTGAATTGAATTGAATTGAATGTTATAAACACGTACATGCTATATGTTACAACTATTGATTTTAAGCTTATAATTTAAATAAACAGTATAGTTTATTAAACACGTCAAAATTTTACAGTATAGAAATTGATGTGTGCTATTATAAGATATGTAACTAATTACACATTTAAACTGATAAAACTAATTTTCAGTAATTGTGTTTATATCCATATATTGATTGAGAAATTCCAGTAATCAATTGTATTGCTCAGATTATTCTCACAGATACTGTATATTTGATAGCATTAAGCATACATTAAAATTTTGGTGTCTGATTTATATGGTTTCGAAGCATTTTTAGCATTTCCTCTACTAGAACTGATCTGAGTCTTCTAAATGCAGTATACATGTCGTATTTTGTTTTGGCGATTTATAGTGTTGTTGATTTTTTCCACGCTCAGAAGTACTATATCGGCTAAGGGTCATCTCTACTTTTTCAAATTTGACAGCATGAAAAAATAATTATTTCATTATCGCCATGGAAAAAAATGTTTAAAAAATTTTTGTTTCTAATTTAAAGGGGATTATTTCTGGTGTATAAATAGCAAAATAATATTTTCTGATGCTAATTTATCATGTGAGGAGATTACCATTTTCCAAACTAACCTGATCAATGACAAAGATCAAAGTCCACGTTTGTGACAAAAACTCGTACTTAGATGAAAACGCTGAATACAATATACAAATACACTGCGGCATAAACTTTTCACCGGAAATGCATATAGGCTTCGCAGAAAAAAAAAAGAGAAGACAGAAACAGCTATGATCTTGTTAAATAAGCGGACAGCACCTTAACCAATCAGAAATATTCAGCTTATAGATCATGCTTTCTCTCATAAAGAAAGTCACGCCAAATCGGCGCCAGCGCCCACCTACATGAAATGAGTCATGGGACAGGAAAGATTAATCGCATAACAGGCTCTCTCTCTTTCTATTGGTCCATTTCAATTCCTAGTCCACTCTTCATTTAGCAATACCATAGAATTCTTCAGGCGATTTTCCTCCTCTGCTTGTCCGCTTTGACTTGGAAAAACGTTTACACATTGAATAAATTATATAATATTCATTTAACTTTAAAGCATCGTATCGAGACTAAATATTATTATAATTGTTGTCAACATAACACCCAGAATAATAAATTTTTAGCTTTCAAGCGCTTTTACCCAGTTTTCAATCAGCTCTTTCCATAATAAACTTTGAAATTCTAATCGCCAACCTATACGTCCACTCCCACATCTACTCCCACTCTCCTTTCTTCCCTCTCTCCCCAGGACATTCTACTTGGATGACACCTAAGTCAATTGTATATGGCGGAAGAGTCCACGTGTGTGACTAAGAGCCTATGAGGAGGTAGTAAGCGCAGGTAATTTGCACATAACGTTGTAAACACGCTACCTAGGAGATGACCCATTTTCCCAACCAATGCTTGAGTCCAACCCGTCTAGAAGTGCTTTCGCTGATGAAAAATGGCCAGTTTTAATGTAGAATAGATGAGTCGACACTCGAGGAATGTGAAACCATAAAAATGTCAATTTGTGAAAAAAAAGTGTAGAGGACCCCATTTCCAAATGACCGATTCAATTGCAGTGCACGTGGAAGACAAGGATATTGAACAAATTTCAACAAATTTCACTGTAAAAACACATCATTTTTAAACATGACATCATAGTAGCTGCATATCATGATGTGCATGCTTACGTAAGCTGCTTCCCAAGTAGCACACCGACCAAAATATGACTTCCAAAGACGTCATTTTTTTCCAGAAGGCGTCATCAAGCCGAAAAATGGAGTCTATATTTTAGTGACTTTTTGACGTGATTTGAAAGGCGACGCCAAATGACGTGTTTTTATGTCATATTTTGATGTGATTTTAAAAACGTCAAAACATGACGTCTAGTTTTGGTCATATTTTGAAGTGAATTAATAAGTGTATAAACAATCATCAGCCCTGTGATATGCCTGGTATGATATGGCAAACGCTATAATGTGCACATGGGTTAAAATATAACTACTACGAGCCAAGAAACTGACCTGCCTATAGGCATTACCCTAGTGTCCAGTTTTTGTCACTATCAATTCTTCTCTCCCCACCCCCCTTCATCCCCTGAACGTTGTTTATGAATAATCTCTAACATAGGTTTATTAGCACGTAGCTATTGTGGCACAATTTAAATTCAAATTACATGTACCCAAGAGGCGTCATTTTGTTTTCAAAGATGACGTCTAAAGTAAGTCATACTTAAAACATGTGCTTGGCTAATTTAAGTATGTATGTATTGACAGTTCTACGTGTTCCTAACAAGTGATTAGTGTGTGGAATGGTCGCAGCAAAATTATCAATATTTTTAAATTGGTCTTTTTTCGTCCTAAAAGACGTAATTTTTTCCGTCCAAAAGACGTCATTTTTAAGTTGAAAATGGCGTCATTTAGTGCGGAAATTTTCACGTCATTTTAAGATAATTTTAGAATGGAAAAATGACGTCTTCTGTACAAACACAAAAGACGTCATGCGAACGACTTGTGCTACCTGGGTTATGACAATAATAACCAGCATTTCTTCCTTATTTAAATCGATATTGCCAAAATGCATACACTTTATGCTGAAGGAGAGAGCTCTGCAATTTAATAGCAAATCCCCATTAAGTTCTCTCAAATTAATTTCGGTAAATCTGAAAACGCCGTTAAAAATATGCAATTTATTATGGCTTTTTCAGCATGCTTGTGATGAATGTGATGAATATCCCATCGATAAAGACTCAGCATATCTCTTTTTATTTTGGATACAACCGGATGTTTTGCTGATGGACGGGCGATATCGGGCGATGCCGATTTCGCTAATTGGATAGATAAAATCATAATGGATCTTATAAGACATTCCTTTGGCTCGATGAACTCTTTTAAGTCATTGAAACATACCAGCACGTATTAGTGTGTGTGTTGACAAAACTGAATCGAAAATAAAAATATCACTTCGCTGACAAATTGCTGCCTGTATGTACATATCTCGTTAAATCAGATAAAAATGAGACAAGATTCAATTTCGTCCGCCAGATACCTATTTTCAACCGAACATTTTGTGATTACATCAGAAGAAGGAAGATTGACTGCAAATATTCAGGTGTATTGAAATGTAATACATTTAACAAATCACGCGTGAAACGCATGTGCGATTACTCGCTTTTGGCAAGTGTATAGATTCTAGAAGGGAAACGAAGCGAATATTCCAAAAAATGATACGTGTATCCCGTTGACAGGAATATGCATTAAATTTAGAAAATGAAATTGGATGTAAACGAGTTTCATCGATGGGAATATCGAGCAAATTTTGCCGCTCAGGCGTTTTGGCGAACAACAAACTTGAATTTATATTGAAATTATACCTTTGTATGATATCGTCCGTAACTAGAATATTTCAAACTTGCTTTCCAAATTCTCGACATCTTCAGAATTACTTTCCATGTTGTAATTTCAAATAAAATGTTAGTAAATTTAATTTTGCAAGATATGACTGGCGCTTTCTCAGTTCCATCTTGTAAGTGACAGTAAATAAAGTTTACAATAAAATTTTTCAAGCTACAAAATCAATGTAATCAATTTGTGTTTATGTAATTTTAATATGGCATCAGCTAAGTACAAATTTGAAAGACCTTAATCATAATAGTAAGAACTGTTAAAAGGGGCAATCTTAATCATAATACAATATTCAATTAAGAACTTAATAAACATCTATATGTAATTTTTTAAAGAAAGTGATAATAATTTACCCGATTTAGGCTAATGTAAAAACATCAAAAATTAGAATTTTATGAATTCATTTTTCTATGCATTGACCAGCCGAATTAGTTGATCATATTTTTCTGGTACCTTTGGGTGGTCATCATATCAAGGTTTTACTGTAATTAAAACAATGCGGCACAGAAGTTTGTTTTTTGTACAACAATGATAAATTACTGTCCGTTTCCTATGAAAGTGTAAAATAGGAGGCGATTAATGCACAGTTTGATTGAGAATACCCAGATTAAAAACGGAGCCAAATTAAGATGAAAATGAACGCCACGTTTAAAAACAATTGTCAGGATCAGCCACTTTAGACTCGGGTAGGCCTTCACACCAGAGCACAATGATGTATGTTAAATTAGGAAGAAAAGCGAATATTTATGCTGGCAAAGTTCGTACAGACTTGAAGGTCAGGGAAAGACAGCAAAACTAAATCATGTCAAGGAAATGCGTCGTATCAACGGCGTATTTTCCACAAATGCGACGTCGTAAACTGAGGTTAAATTTAGTCCCTGCGAAATGACGTCATAGAGACGTCCTTTAGGCCTACGACGCCTTTTTGACCTTAAAAATACTCCTCAACTTTTGTTACACACACGTTATATGAAATCTGCTATTTTAAACTGAAAGAGCAACCAATACACAATATACAATTCTATTTTCAAATTTTACTTCGAAAAATCCGAAGATGAAGCGGGAAACGAACATAGGCATACGGCTGAGAGAAAACCACCTTCCTGTCTCGGCCATCTGGCGTCTTAAAGTAATGTTTGTTGAAGGAAGACTTATAAATTTCTTCATATTTTTAATGATGCTGGCAGTTTATAATTTGACTCGATCATTTCCCACAGAATACCCTGTCACAAAGTTATTTAATTATTGGTCATTTTTTAAATTTAAAACTTGTGATTAAATTCATTTTTGTCAAACAATATGCAATCGTAACGCTGTCGCTACAAGACCAAAAACCAACATCGTTCAGGATGTGTTTTTGAAACAAATTTAAAATTGATCAAATGACAGTTTTTTTTAATGTACTATAAAATATGTCCAAAACAAACGGCAATGAAACTTTATCTTTTAATGTATTTAAACATGTCAGAAATGACGTCTTATATTGGTCAAACCTGCTTTCTAGGGTGAAGTTGTCTTCCGACGGCTTGACGTCTAGAAGACGTCGAAAGACCACTTTCTGTCATCAGTGTGCTACAAATGAACTGACCTGGGAAGTTAGAAATAATATCTTTAACCATCAAAATTCGTCAGAAATACAAACATACATGGTCATTGAAACGTAAAATTACGTTTTTGCCCACACACATGCACACCATGAGTTTCACCGTTACCCTGCCATCCAACGTGTGTATGGACATGTTTGGTAACACACCATTAGATTATAATAATCAACTGGTAGAGCATTTAAAACTTAATGGCTGGAGTACATTCCTCTAGATGTGCACCATTGTAAAAAAACTCCCAAAGTCATTAATACACAAGCAGCAGTATTGCTACGTGCATTTACAGCTAAATGCCTGGCTACACCACACCGAAGTTATATCTTTCTCAATCGCACAAGGCCACCTCAACACAATTTTATTTTTACTTCTGATTTGTCCTGTGGTGAAGTGCATAAACCTGTCAAGAATGCAAACATGCTTGGAAATCAAATTTGCAAGAACATTACCACATAAAGTACTGTCAATGTCGTCATTCTAGCCGAATTTCAAAACCTCATTCAAATGGACGTCACGCAGTGTGCTTTTTGATTTTAGCAAGTAAACATAGACGGGCAACAAATCACACAAATCATGAGGTGATATGTGTACTGCAGTCCATTTTCAAGGTTTCACCATGCAAACTACTTTTTAGATATTGTACCTTAGTATCCTTTGGCACTAATATTTTTCAACACTGACAAGCATGATCAGCCAGTAAAACACTGGGTTGCTGTTTACTTAACATCTAATGGACTTGCAGAATTTTTTATTCATATGGCCACACTCCCCAATACTATCACAAGGCCTGGCTGGATTAGATAATGCTCTACATTTACTCCTAGACATAATCAGTACATTATTCAACTGGCCTACTCTGCAACGTGTGGATTACATTGTTTCTTTTTCTCTAACATCAATGTAAATGCATGGAGTTAAAGCTATTGAATGCCTGTATTATAGACAAACCACTTAATGATAAACTAGCTGAAGATTTGGAATAGCTCATTTTGAAAGATATTGTCATTGATAAATGCTAATTTATTGTTAATCAAACATTATATTATATAATATTGTATTATTTGTATTATATATTATATTTTATTGTATATATTGTATTATATAATAATTGACAAACTTGTAATCACATTTTAAATTGTGTTGAATAAAACAAAATACACATGAAACATACAATGTACCACTGCTAAATGTAGACCATGTAGAAGAAATAAGAGAAGGGGAAGCAGTTGCTGAGGTTTTAAAAGAAAGTATTATTTCGTTTACCAAGAACAGTTCAGTTCACTGGTGTGGATGATAATGTTGCTGAAAACATGGTCAATGCATGCTTTGAAAATGATAATGGCGTAATACCACTGGCTTGCATTTGTTTTCAACAGGCTTCATTTTTAATGTAGGTTGCTGGGAACTTGATGTGCTTTAAGCAGGCAAAAAGTTGAGATACTCCTGGATGATAAAACATTTTCTTGCTTCCTTTTGCCATGTCATTAATAAAGTCCGCAATATTGGTAGTAACTACTAGTAGTTTATTGTGAACAAGTCACCAGTCTATCTCAGGTGATGACATCTGTGTGGGTATTTAAGTCATTGACAATTCTACTGTTCTCGTGTTGATGTGCTACTGGTATTTCATTGATGATACTCTGCCTACATGTTATCCAAGTCAATCTGCTGGGGGAGCAGCAGCTTCATCATTCATTTTAAGCCAGATGGGTGTTGATTTAGCCAGCTGGTTTTGAAAAGTTAGCAATCATTGCAAATTGTGTGAATAACATTTTAACTTTTTATTTTCACTTGAGTTTGCTTTTTGCAAAATGTGATGCATCTCAATAACTAAGTCACTGATGGATTGATGGGTGAGGATCTTTATATAGTTGTCTGCTGCATTACCATAATTGAGTGTCTGTTGCATGTATGTTAAACTGCTACTGACCACTAGCAGCATTTTCTGTACGTGTGGCATTAACGGCTGATAAAGGCGATGTTGCTGGATATGACGGTTGCCAAGTCAGATATCGGAGGTCCGAGGAATCCACCGTGCTGCATGATTATGTGCAATTTTGTTTTGAGTGTCACATTTTACATGCCACTTTACGTAGTTGTTTTTTGTATCGCTTTAACTTTTTTTAAAAGTTTTGGATGTAGAGGGTACATTGTGCCTTTCAGCACATTGTAGCAGCATTCAGAAATGCCTACTTTTCAGTAGCTTCTTTTCCAATGCTGAGCTTTTGCTTTTCATCAACTTTTTTTAGCAATGATTGCTGCATGTTAAATGGTTTGAATACATGATGATGGTGTTCTGCAGGCTGGGCGACCCAAGCTGTTTTAATGGTTGTATGAAGGTGCTGCCAGGTATTACTTATAATGTTGCTTGCCTCATTACCTCTGGTATGGTGTGACACAATAATAAAGCTTACATTAAAAGCTGCCAATATTTACACAAACAATATAACAATACCCATTAGTATATGTTCTTACTAAACTGTAAACTCGTAGCATCCATATCATACATGTTCAAGAATCTATACCAGGTACTTTTCAAATGGCGGTATTCCATTTCTAAGTCGAGAGCTTCTGGTGTTTACTGTTTTAAATCAACCATTAAACAGCTATGTTCGTCTCTTATTGCATCATTGTAGGTCTCTGTAAGACAATTGGCATAAAAGGGGTATAATTGGCAAACAAACATGTTAATTTGAAAAGGGTTGCATTGATGTTTAAAAAGAAACATGTAATGTGCATTCAGGCAAATAGTGCAGCTTTCTTTTCCCTTTAAAAATGTTTTGTAAAATATAAATTATACATTAATTCTGATAATGGAAACCCTGTAAAATTAATTGGTTACTTTTTTATCATCACCAGCTTTAGACATTAAATCATCAATTATAAGTAAATTAGCAATACTGGGTTGAAACTATTCACAAACGTCTTCATGTATACCTTGCACAAATTCAACATGAGGCTTGGCAGACTTTGACATTTCAGCGTAGGCAGGTTGATTTGTCCTAAAACACCAAATAATTAGATTTGGTGCCAATAGAATGGTCTTCTTATTGTTTTTCAATAGTTTCCAAACAAGCTGTCTTTCCACTTTGAGTCACTGTGAAAGGGTACTGTAAGAGAATATTAAAATCAAACTACATGTTTGCCCTGTGCTGGTTAAAAGGCAAATGCTAATAATCCAGTTGTAAGAGCACACAAATACCCAATGCACATTTTTATTCAGAGGGTATATTGTCAGCATCTAAAAGATATGAAAGCACATCAGGTACACGTATAGCAATTTAAAAATGTGCTTTAGAAACATGTTTACACTAAGGCATTTTACAGTGCTAGTTCAAATATTTAACTTCCAGTGGATTTGGTCTAGTTCTTAAAAACAATGCATAATCAAGCCATTTTTGACAACAAACTATTCGGCACTTCTTTACATACAGCTTTAATAGCATATCTTAATGACAACGATAACCACATCCAAAACCATGTGCCTATATATCACTTATAGTGTCATTCTCCACAGACAAAGGCTCATTTTAAATATTAATGTGCAGAGCTTTCTCCTATTCACAACCACAAAAACCATCATTTCCTTCTCGTTTGTCCTTCATACAACAATGACTATCATTATCATCATCAGACTGATACCATTGCTACTATCGGCAGTGACTGTGATACTGGTGGCTGTGCAGATAAAATCCTGTCGGTATACTACATGGCTGCTCCTGCTGCTATAGGTGTAGATGTATTATTATCATGTATCAACAAAACATACATAGTTTTGACCCACTTGCAGTTATAAGAGAGAGGCTCTTGATTGCTTCATTGATATACAGAACAAGTTCTTGCATGTGTCGCCACTGTGTTACAGACAGGTTAATTCTCTTGTATGTAAATTGTAATGCACCAGTTTGTAGGTGTTGGGCATAATCACGCAAGTTGATGTATTTAACATTATGATGTTTGCCCACAGAAACAAATCTCACCCTGCACTTGATGCACATAAGGATCCAGCAGTATGTTTTGAGAATGGATAAGGCTTTGAATAGTTCACACTGTCAGCTGGCTGCTGCATGCCGTATGTCCAGTGATACATTGTCTTCTGGTATTTTACAGGTTGTATATCAGCATCAGGCACAACAAAACGTTGATTCTGTGCTGGTACTGGAGCAGGTGATGGTGGTACAGGGGATCTAATTTAAATGAGTACAAAGTGATGGTAAAAAACAAGAGAAAACAGCTGGCATGTGTAGATAACATGCTTGTGCAGTCATCTTATACTGTGTTTTTAACACTTCAGAACTTTCATTGGGTGATACAGAGCATGTTATGGGTGGTCCACATAAGCAACCTCAAATTGGTTTACACATAGCACATTAGGTGTGGTATGGAGGTAAACCTATTTGTGACTAGCATTCTCTCATTGGCTAACACATGACATGTTAGCGATGTTAAGGAGGTACACCTGATATATGACCTACTTTAGCATCGTCTCATTTGTTACCATGGGGGCAGTACCTGTGATTTGGTTTTCAATTTCATATGCATTTAACATTATTGGTTAATATCATGTCCGGACATGATAAATACATAGGGTGCACAGTATCTTCAATTCATTACTTCGAGTTTATCATTGCAAATATGGCCACCTCAGCAATGTGCACCAATGAAGGCACTCACGACCATGTTAATGAGGTTGAGAATTCTAATGATCGCTATACTGTTCACATGGAAAAGCAAGTTTACAGCCTAGCACACTTGTATAAATTAGCAGTGAAAATTGCTACCGATGTGCATCAGCACCGAACAGACCTTTTCACTCTCTGAAAATCCATCTTGCTGATTGCCATTATAATGCACTGTTCGAAATATTCAAGCAACCTTTGACTGGTGCATTCATGCTCTATGTGTCCCGTTGGGACTGGCTCATTCAGATCCGTCAGATTTATGCTACTTAGACAGGCCTTCACCCATTTCCAGGCACAGGAATTAATATTGAAGATATGGGTGCACCGCCTAAAATATGTTATGAACAATTTCGCAAAATAGGACATCAACATTATACACCAATTGAGGGATTTTACAAAGGAGATTTTTTGCCAAAAATGCTTGCATAAAAAATAATTTTTGCATGGCTCACACTCAGTGGGAAAGTAATTATCAGAACCCACTAGAAGTATTATATAATAACATTTTTCTTGATGTTAATTTGATATAATGCATTGAAGAAATGTATTAAGAATGGCAAGATACCAGTTTGGTAAAAAGAAAATTCTTGTGTGCTATGAGCTGTGATGAAATTATCAGTGGCATTAAATATTGTATTTGAAATATGCTATAGCCTATTAATTTGATATGCTTTTAGTTTAAGGCTTAATGAACACTTTCAGTAAAAATACCTAGGGCATTAAAACAGGTAATTTCTTGTTAGCAAACTTGAGCACACCATCTCCAAATGCGAGGCGACCATGTGGCAGTTCCATTGAAAATGTAACATTTTGGCATGTAGATAGGTAACATTCAAACAAATAATTTGACAAAAAATTGCGTTTTTGCCGAGTTTCCCTGGCCAGATATTTCTCTGAACAATTTCGTACAATATGTTTCACAAAATACATATTTCCTACACAACAACGATAATTTATATTACTACTGTCTTTACAGGTTGGTGCAAACCCTATGCTATTTAAGAAACTAACTTTAGGTGAATTTTCATAACCAGATTTAGTTTTCCTATCTTTCCATGACTTTCTAGTCTGTATACAAACTTTGAGAGTGTAATATTCGCTTTTCTTCCTAGTTCTAAATGCATTACTTAAGGCATTTGGAGCTGTGGACATACTGTAAGCGTGCAAAGAGAATGTCAGAATCACCTTGCATTTGAAATCAATGTTGTAACATCACATGCATAATGTGCCGCTCCTTTCAGTATCCTTGATATGCATGCATTTTTATTCCGATGCGAATATTGTCAACAAAAACAACAACAACAGATAAGTGATATTATTTACCTTTTCTTGTTGTTGTTTTTATTGACAATATGAGCGTTGGACTATGAGACTACGAGCGTCAAGGTAATGAAAGGAGCACCATGTTATGCCTATGATGTTACAACATCGAATTGTAAACTTCAGAGGTAACACCAGCTCACAGATTTAAAATGCCTGGTAATTCCGACATTTTTTGCACGCGTACTGGTACAGTTTGCATGTAAACGTAGTGTGTGCATGACATTTATCGAAGTCATATATTGGGTCCGGTACAAACCTGACAAACCTGAGCACGAACACGAAATTACGAAGGCGATTAATTAAGCAGGATCATTCATGAAGGGTGCCAACAAATCAACTTTTCATATAAAACAAAAAACTGAATAGTTGCGTGAAAATATAAATACAGATGACACTGATTTGGCTTCGTTCAAACAATAACAAGTTCATACGTTGTACACCGCAGGCATTTAATCACGGAAAATGAAACTATTGTTTTTTTAGGGAGGGGGGAGGCAGAGGTCAAATTTATCCCATAACGTCGTATGTGCGGCACATATTGCATTGCTAGTAGGCCTAAACATTAAAAAAACTCAAAACACCCGCTTCTCTTGTGGCAAATAGGGCAGCAGCGCATCTACAGTGTGCGTGTATATGCATGTAATTCATTCCTTCATTTTTCGTCCATGTTTTAAAAACTCGCTTCTGAAACCTTTTTTTTTTAAAATACTGACGTGGTTCCCTTGGGCTTAATACTGAATAAGCTTATTCATGTCCATCTTTCAAGGTTTGTGTCCAAACCCGCCCGCAGGATTTGAAAATAAGGAACTTAATTGACATTCCAACTTTTTTTGAGGCTTGCTATGGTTATTTTTCGTATTTTAATCCAGGAAGGGAATTTTTACATCTTAACACCCCCTTGCACACAGGTCTGTTTGTTTAATGATACTTATCATTTTGCCCTAGGATATCTAAGTTTTTAGTGTTCAAATATTTGTCTATCTACACTTTAAATCCAATCAAGGAATGACCAGATATTGACTACTACAAACGTATGTTTCGCATTAGCATTATTTTGTGCTGGTGGTACAGTCAATTTACACTGCACAAGGCACAGGGATGTTTCAAATGTTTCCTCACGACAATAGCAAGGTAGAAATGGCTCCTACATGGTGTTGAACTGAAAACATGTTTCTTTAAGGGGAGGGGTGGCGGCGACGACGACAACGGTCGGGCACGTATGACGTTATACATGTAGTTTTGCACCCTTCACTAATTAATTTAGAGCATTATTGTGAGTCTTAGCTCACAATTAAACTATTGCAAGAATTTGTCCGCATCTAATTAACCAATGTTCAGTAAATCATAAGCAATGAAGAAACGATTTGCATGTATCCTAGAAGAAACAACGGATATAGCCCACTGCAAGAAAAAAATTGCCAAAATGTCTTTCCGCGGTTTCGATTCCTATTTATAAGGGAAGAATATCTGAAATATTGTATACCTTGGAGGAAACATCAGTACATGGTTAGTATACAACATGAGTACAGTACTGGTTTTTGGGACTACTGATCTGTGTACTGATCAGTAGTCCCAAAAGTCAGTACATGTACTGATGTCAGTACAACGTACTAGAACATAAAAATCATCAAACCTGGGGAACGAACCCTCTACCGTCGATTTGCGAGTCAATCATTGCACTGCCTTGGCTATCCCACTAAGTTGAAGGAAAGGATGTTGATTAGGGATCTGACTGCTCTTTCGTTCTCTTGCATAAGCAGTTTTACATTTAGAAGGTTATTCAAATGTTGCCATTCATTGCACATTGGCCATTCGTTTATACATTGGCCCATTACTTATACATGTATACATGTAAAAGATATATACATGTATATACTGCTTAGTATAAATATCAGTACATTTGTACTAGTATCAGTACATATCTGCACTAGTATCAGTTTACATCTGTACTGGTATCAGTGCACATCTGTACTAGTATCAGTTCACAACTGTACTGGTATGAGTATATCTGTACTGTATCAGTATATAAGTGTACTGGTATCAGTACATCTATACTGGAATCAGTATACAACTGTTCTGGTACCAGTATGGTTTATACAGATATCAGTACATATCAATAAGTCTGTACTGATATCAGTACAATTTTAATACTGGTCTATACTGATCTTTCTACCAGGGTCACTATTTTCATGTTTTTTGTTAGTAACTCATAAGGGAGTCTATAAGAGTTCTTCTGTAACCTTAACTTCTGATTTTTCCTTTGATGGAAAAAAAATTATTATTACAGTAAAACCTTGCTAAGGTGGTCAATGTATAGAAAAATAGTTAAAATGATTTAAAAAAAGCAATTTAAATTTTTACAATTAAAACAGTGTAAATTATAATTCCTTTTATTTTTAAATTATATGTACAAGGATTTATTAAGTTCTTTATTTAATATGATATTATGATGAATATTGAGGTTGTTTTTCAATAGACGTCGACTCCTTACAAATAACAAAAACAGTATAAAGGTTTTTCAAATTTGAAATTTTCTTGCCATACTAAAATTTCACTTAGATTTTCACAATCAATATTGCTCTTGTAGCTTTAGTAAAATTATTGTAAACTTTACTCAGCGTTACTTACATGATGAAATTAATGATGGAAGATGGAACTTACATGTTGAAGATACAGTTCTCAAAATTGTTGAAAGAAATCCTTTGAGTGGAATTTTCCCATTTGTGCAAGTCCCAGAGTAAAGTGTATTTATACACCTATAGGTGCATTCCTTTAACTAAATTCACGTCGGCCTACTTAAAGTGCATTTATGCAAATTTACCTTACAGCGGTCAACATACAGAGAGCTGTTATAGTTCGGCGGGACACCGGAAAAGAGGCCAATGGTTAAAGTTGCCAGGCGGTCAACATATACTGCACAGAAAATATTAACGCTAGCAATACATGAATAGGCAGTAGGCTTTTACAAGGGACCCTAAAAATTTGGTCAATGTAGGTAGGTGGTCTATATTGCAAGATGGACACCTAAACAGGTTTTACTGTATTATAATAACAGAAATAATACGCTGTAAATAATGATCCGTTTTGAAAAAAATATATTGAATCAATTTACGAATAACCTGTAAGTCGCTGGCAATATGTGCAACAAGATCGTGTTATTCCAAATGGATGACTGCATACAATGGTATAATTTCGTATCAAATTAAACGGTTAAATCATACTTTTTCAGTTAGGCTCGCTGAGACATGAGCAAACCCAAAGGTGCCGATATCCGTCAATAGATGGCGATAAGAGCCAACGATGATCGATGCACAGTTGATGACGACACAATCAATATGGAAGGCTCAAATAATGAAAGAAAAATCTATTCAAATATTGCAACACTTCTGCATGGACTGCTTAATATTTTATTGTAGAAACACAGATTGGGACTGCCAATAACATGAAAACATGTGTTCTAAAAATATTGGACGTACATGCATAGAAGTAACCTACTGCAATGTTTGACTTGCATAAATATACTGGATGACCCAGATGCATATAAGACTTCAAATTTAATATTATACACACGTGGCAGGTATGTACTCAATTTTCCTTAAAACGAATAATCGACCTAATAAAACATAAAACAAGCATGAAGATAACCAAGTAATGCAGATCCCAGCTTGCCCAACGAACTCGAAATTGAAAGCATCAGCATGTTAGGCCCCCTATAGGGTCATCCCACACGGGTGGCAAGAAAAACATCACACATACGGTATGAGGCTCAAATGTCGTTCCTACAGGGTGCCTTCACCTTTACTCGATTACTTTGTACTAAGTTCCAGACAAGCCCTTCGAGTTAATGCTCCCTCTGGTGAGGAGAACGTATCATCTGTCGAAAGGGGGCTCATATATTTTCACATCACTTTGATCACGCAAAAAAAAAAACAGTGAGAAAAACGTGTTCAAATGCGTTGTTTAATTGTTAACAACAATGATCCTTACATGTGATCTTACTCGTCATTTAGACGAATATACATGCTCGCATAAATATACTGAATGTGATACACAAATCCTTAAATTATATTTCCTGTTCTACTTATATTTTTTCTAAATTGAAGTGATTGGTAAAATATTAATAAATCTCATTGAATGGGCCATTTTAAAAGTCCTATTAAAACAAGTCTTATTCGTTTGTTAATTCGATTCCGACCATATTTAATCAATATTAAAGTGTTTTAACATATAGCGTATAAAACGTTCGACGTGTTTGCCATATCTAAGACATGAATCCATCCATTTAAGAACACGTCGTTTACATACGTACGCCAGCTAGCGATAGTCTAGCTTAGATAAGCGTCGCTATAGATAAGGTCAATTAGGCTGTAAATCAGGTTGACTTCGGCGTCACTATTCATGTAGCAATTGCATGCATTTCCTTACAAGCTACCATTCTACAGAATGGTAATAGTGCCCGCCAAAACCGACCAAATATACCCACGTTTCCTGTTTAATTACAATAATTACTGTAATTACCGATCAGTGCTCTTAACCTTAAAAGTTCGTGCAAATGGAAAAAAAATTTTGCAGCGCTTGAAAAAAAATCCGTTAGTTAATCGTAAGGCATTTAATTGGTATCGTTTTGGTGCTGCGTGCTGGCGCCTTAAATACGGGTTTTTCAAGCCAGTATCTACAAGTTCCCTAGACACTGACACAAGCTTGGCAATGGAGCAAAGATTTTGAAAATATGCATGCATATATGTATATATTATCTTTAAAATGAGAAATGGTTTAGAAGACGAGACATCAATAATAAATTTGCTCGTTAGGAATAACCTAATAACGAGGATTAATATCGATGATTAATATCGTTCTTCCATTATTTGTATTGAGCGATTTATTCTACGGAATGGATAGATCCAGGAGGAAGGCGCTGAATCTCCCTCTGAAAAATAAGTCGATCCTTATACAAGAATACAATAACTAAACGATTTCGCCTTCGTAGTTCCATACATGAATTATATTTTTTTAAATGTTATTAAAAAGTTGGTGTTGTATTCATTATTAATATTGATAAAACCATGGCTGCTTCTTCATGACGTATCTTTTCTTAAGCTAGACATTAATAACATCATAAATAAAGAGCATTAACGTCCAGTTGAAAATGTTCACCAATACTAAAGTATCACACTGCATTTCGAACCACATTTGACATAAACAAAGGGCTATTATATGCTCTTCACCCTTGTCTTGAGAAATACTGTATAATAGTAATTTTGTTTAAAATCAGCTGTAAAATATCCTTGAAACTCACTTTAATCTCAGTTACATGTCATGCTTAAAACTCACAACTCGTTGAAATTTTGTCTTTATTCGAAAACGTGAACTTCGTTTTAACAAATTTTAACAAAAATGTTAAATGTATTTGGCAAATTGGGCAACCCTTTCGGGTCAGCCTTAAGTGATAATAACAACGTCCAAGTAGAGGATGAGATCAATAATATATTTGTTAATTCATGTAAGGTACTTACATGCAGGGGCCACTAAGGTCTGGATTACTTTTCATTATTTTAAAATGCCTCATTTATTTATTTTTTTAAAAAAAGTTAATTTAAATTTAATGGTAGAATGACAGAATATACATGCACACCGTTTATATCAACTTTCCGCGGCATTTTATGTGAACATTTGATCGTGTAGTGGATTGAAATTTGATAGTCTTTCAGAATTGAAATATGACTGCACGTGTTAAGATTTAATTAAGCTGTCATATTTGACAAAATAAACTAAATAACACGTGATGGGACGTCATCTCAACCATTTGTGCTGCGATGGAACTGAAAGTGGAACCTCACCATATTTCTAGTGGAACCAGGAAATATAGAAATTGTCAAATTCGAGCGTTAAATATTAATTGTCTTGAACCGTCCACAAAGCGTCCCAGTTTGGAAGGGGTTGTTTCCCAAAAATCGGATTATTCCGGGTATAGATAAACAAATATGATGCCCAGATCCATTAACAACGACCATTCACAGATGTGTTGCATTAACCAATATAGTACGCGGATATACAATGTATGTGATATCTGTAAAACCTTCCTAAAATGTTGATGCCAAAACATTTACGGGAGACCTCAACCAAAACACATGCGCGGTTTAACAATAGTAAATCGGTTCTCGATTGGCTAGAAATAGAAAATGTAACACCCTACTTCCTGCGCGTATCTGACACAGTTCTGTGGTTGAGAGCTAAGCTATGTATAGCAGTATACATGTAGGAGTGGGCAACCAATAATGCAGGAGAACATGCACTATACCTTGTGTGGAGAAGCGCTTTTGAAAACTTTCTTCCCAACAGCGGGGAGGGGAAGCTGGGAAACAAATTTTCTTAGATTTCCCTCTGAATCCGCCATTTCAACACATTATTGGTTTTGTAAAACGTGATTAAAATTTTAGAACTGACGCATGTATTTCGCGTGTCGAACGCAGCCATCGAACCACACGTGGAAGTTCGTGCTGAAATCGTCCGGTCCTCAGCAGTCTCTACGTTCGAGATCAATCCCTGTTAGCAGGGTCGGGTCAAAAGAAAAACGGCAAGATGATAGGCAAGTATGATAGATTGAACCATACTATCAATATACTTGCACCGGTACATAGTCAGTGAAACATATCAAATTGACCACCTCCTTACAGTGACCGATTTTTAGGGTCTCTTGAAAATGTCTATATACTATACTGTTAATGTTAATTTTTTCCCCTATATTGACGGCCTGCCTTCAGTGATCATTGACCAGTTTTTCGGAGTCCTTCAGTACTATGGTAACTCTACGTATATTAAACGCTGAAGGGTTCTTTGCTTATAAATACACTTTTAGTTTGTTAGTTAGTTAGTTAAGGAAATATACATTAGTTAGGGAAATGCGCCTATTGCTAAATTTCCCTTGAAGTGCATATGTGTAACCATAATAAGTTGTGAATTGTTTCGACAATTTTGAAAACTATCAAGTTCCATACTGTAATTTCAAAGAAGATCTTACATTGTTAGTAAATTTAATATTGCATCATATTACTGGTGGTTTTTACTGATTGAAATTTACTTTAAAACGTTTTGAAGCTGCAAGATCAATACTAATTGTAACAATTAATTTTGTGAACTTGTAATTTCAATATGACATCAGCAAAGTCAAATTTCACACTTTTATTGAATTAACAATCATAATCATAATAAAATCTTAAATAAAGAACTTACTAAATGCATGTTCATATAATTCCTAAATGAAGGTGATGATAGTTTTTTTTTTCAATATTTTTTTAAATTTTGTTAGCAATATTTTCGATAAATTGACCACCTGACTAAGGCGATTGATTTTGTCCAGTGCCTTGGGTTGTCACTATAGGCTAAGCTCACACTAGTTGCACTGATGCCTTGCATCATCCTGAAATGTCCATCTACAGTAAAACCTCCGAATACCGGACACCCGCGGGACCGGATTTTTTGTCCGTTATTTGGAGGTGTCCGTTATTTGG
>JAQIXS010003278.1:0-18689 GCA_034700785.1 Rossiulus vilnensis
CAAACAGGTAAATATTTTACTAAAATCTCGCGTTATTCATGTAAGTCTTAATCTGTCTCAGAGTAATATAACACCAATTTTGCATTGTAAGTATGAGGTTATAGGAATCGTCCGTAATACAAACATTATAATAAGTTACAAGCCAAAATTTTGGAATTGAAAATTAAAACGTTGTTAAATGCTGTTGCTTCTCCCAAGACCTATCCACACAAGCAAATGCTCATGTAGAGAAGGTCAGGTTCGTGCTAATATTTACAAATCATTTCCCTCACTTTTTAAAAATTAGATTCTTTAGCCAAAACAACAAAGGACATATTTATTAATAACAAAAATATCCGGTTTTTTTCAGCTCTAGTAATTTCAGGGCAATTGCCAATAATTCAGCTAATAGTGGAGCTGGCCATCGTACTTGCTTTTGCTACGGCCACGGCTTAAGCAATGAAATAATTTATTGAAATAGTGTTAACATATAATTTAAATAAATAACATAATGTGCTGCTAAAACAATAGGCAAATGGTTTATTATTTATTTTACCCGAAACTAGGGAGTGTAAAGAGTTTAGATACAAGAAAACTTAATGTTGCTTAATCCTTTCTGAGCCAAAACAGAAGTTTAAATTAATAAATTGACTTGCTGATTTCATCTCAGAAATAAATGTCTTACATTCTTAATTTAAACTTATGTTTTGGCCGATTTTTAACATGTTTTTTTATATTTTATTTCTGCACTTCTGAAAAACTGAAAATTTGGACTACTTATTATGGTACTATATGGAAAATATGGTACTAATTATAATTATTAATTATTTCAAAAATGCGTTAGTAAATGTTGTTAAATGATTACAAATTGTTTTTATCAGCCTTGTAACAATAAGGCCCATATGACAAATATATGTATTACATATATTGTGGCGGTGAAATGATATGCTGGACGATTTATCTAATAGAATTGTTTTAATTACATGTACATGTAACTGCACTAAATTAATTACGTGGTAACGCATTAACGATGGAGCATGTGAGAAACTCGAGATGAGTTTTTCAGCATTTTTCAACCGACGTTTAAAAATGCCGCCAAAATGCTCGGCCAAATTCGCTCTGTTGACTCTAGATGGCGCTAGTGCAGCTATGTGCAGTGTAGGAGGCCACTGGTCGTACCGTTTTTGCCAGCCTGGGTTTTTGGAGGGAACATTTCAATGAGCTTTTCTGAAGATGCAAAGCTGCACTTGGACTACTGGAATATTACTTTCCTCATTGACACCGATTAGTCGTGACTTTCTTTACGCGGGAAGGCATGCTCTATAAGCTGAATAGCTTTGCTGATTGGTTAAGGCTCAGTCTATTCTTTTGTTGATCCAACTACAGCGTATTCTAATTCATTTTGGTCATTCATTCTTCAGTACTGGACAGGTATGAAAATATCGAGTTTTTTGTATTGTGTTATAAACAAATTTCATGTTTTCTCGAAGTTGCTTCAGAAAATAAAAATTCAAAATACCGTAAATATGACGTGCATCGTCATATGGGTGTATACAGAATGAACATTTTCGTTTTTGCAGTAGAGGCCAATGTTATGTGTACAATAAACAGTAAATACGTAATTGCTTAGGTTTTAATTCGTCTCTTAAGATGGTCATAAAGTCAACATTTGAGGTACGGCGAAGTTTATTTAATATTGAATTTCTTGGCAATTTAATAAAGATTGACACACTGCGCCGTAGGCATCATGTGTTGACAAATTTCATAACAAATGATAAAGGTCAGTACATTCTGCGTGTACAGTGTATTATTAAAAATATCACTAATCGGTATAATACAGTACATGTAACGTGGCAGTGGCGTATCCAGGATTTTTTTCTCTTTTTATCCTCATCCTTTGTGATCAGTGCGCTATGCGCAAGGCCTCAGCATTAGTATTTTCATCACCAAAAATATTTTAGAATTATGCAATGGGAATTTCATGTTCCAAAATTTTAAAAAACGAGATTCCAAATTGCGGATTTTAGCCTATATTTTTATACTGTTAATTAGAAAAATGCCTTAGACGAACGTTTTGCAAAAGTTAATCGCAAATTATGGATTTTAGTCTAGGCCAATATTTCTCTTTGTTTATGCAAGTCTGTGCAAAATGTGTTAACAAAATGTTAATTAAAGGAATGCCGTAAGTGGAAAGTTTCCAGGAGTTAATCAGAAATTATGGATTCTAGCTAATTTTTTTTAAATGCTGATGCATTATTAATTAATTTATGCACTCAAGAGAGAAGTCTCATTACTGAAACCGAGAAGCATGGATTTCATGGAAATTTTCGAAAACATTGACAACAAAGCATGGATTTTATAACGTTTTAATATTAACTCATTTTATGTGCAGGTATATTTTCAGTGTATATATCAGTGAAACGGAATGTTTTAGGAAAACTTTATTAAAGAAATCAATTGCGAAGTGGATGGTGTAGGGCAATCTTGCATGGGACCTTGGAAGTTCCCATCCTCCCTGAGCCTCTCATCACCACCTTTTCCCTGGAATGGGCCCATGGGTCGTTTATCAAACTGAAGGGTTCAATGAGCGGCGCTGGTGGCGCTTCCGTCACCTCTGAATTCTGCGGACACCCTGCAAAACTATCGACGATTTTCCAAGAGAGGTCTAGGCTAAGTACGACATCCTGGGGTTTTGGAACCAAATATCGATCGGAACGCCGCTCTGTAAGCGCAGTAGCTAAATATAGAGAGCTGCTCCTGAGCAACTGAGCTACCAATCGCTGCCATGGCAGTGAGCAGGTTGGCAGGAATCACGACGCTCCTTCTTCTTCCTGCTGGCGGTGGCCTGGAGAGTCGACAGAAGTGAAGTTACCGGAAGTGGCCACGAGCAGCGCCGTCCGTGTCCGGAGGAGGTTGCCTAGGTCCTGCAAGGCCTTCGGCCCTCGACGTCATCCAAGATGACTGCATAGGTCGCATCCCCTTTGGCGATTTGCCTTGGACTTGTCCGCCCCCAAGAACCCGGGTCCTACCGCTAGTGGCCCAGTGCTGCTCCGGGTGCTAAGGCTGCAGCACGCGTGCAACCGTGCTCCATTTTAGTGCTACCATCGACAGTTAATGAGCACTCTCCCGGGTTTATATTAAACGCGAACTTACGTGGTTGAGGAGTTATGCGCAGGTAGGTCCCTCATCTCATTAATAAGAAACAATATGCACATCAGTGGTAGTAAATATATTATTCTTGGGGGTTTTCTGGGATTTACTCCGCAACGTCACGAAGGGACTTAATTTGTGTATTTCGTCTATAATATCCCAGAATGCACTGCTGTCATTGCTACCGTGTGCGTTTCTTATGTTATAGTTCTGCGTTCGATTTCGGTTCAGAATTTTCAGTCTTTCCTGTTTTGGCCAGGATAGGTTTTTCACACCTCTTGAGCTTCTCATTTCAGTGATTTTTATATGTTTGTTCTCATTTTCTGGATTTTCTCCCATTATAAACTGAATCAATGCATGTTCTACAATGAGCTATTTCTAATCACTGATCAGGAATTACATGTACATTTAGTACCTGTCCAGGGAAAACGTTGAGGAGCACGTTGCCTCCCATTGGTTCAGCA
This sequence comes from Rossiulus vilnensis, assembly GCA_034700785.1. Taxonomy (NCBI): domain Eukaryota; kingdom Metazoa; phylum Arthropoda; class Diplopoda; order Julida; family Julidae; genus Rossiulus; species Rossiulus vilnensis. The sequence goes on from JAQIXS010003278.1 coordinate 3,594, forward strand.
TGTGCATTGCCTGATCCTATCAAGCTACAGTGTATGTTAGCGTCCTAACTGTGTGGTGCATGGCTTTGCTAATTTTGGCAATTTTATGTGTACGAGAAATGAGGATGTGTGACTATATCGTATAATTTGGCCATATGCGGCATTGGGGGGCATTGAAAACTAAATAAAAGTGACTGTGGTTATAATAGGCCTCTATATCAGCGTCGACTCCGTGCTTATAAATAAATTTAAATCAATAATATATATTTTGTCCATAGTAAAAACGTTTTTGCAAATCGGTTCGGAGGGGGAGGTGTAATAAAAAACACCAGGCCTGTGAATGGCCTGTTCTTCACAAATGTTTATTATCAAGTTTATGTATGTCCCAATATAGCATAGCAACATTTGGTCATATCGAAACATTCCCCTTGAAGGTTTTTATACACGCCTCTATAGTTTTATATCATGCTTCTATCGGTGATCACGATGCCAACCTAAGATTCAGGATAGAAAGGTTTTTGTTCTTCGTATGGCTACATATTGTGCGTGATACGAATGCCACAGCATGATAGACGACAGGTCGGAAGTCAATTTGAAAATGAGAAATAGCATTGAAGAGACACCTCGGACATTCTACATTTTCTCTCAGTCATAAGCTTGCGTGGACATGCAGTATGCCAGAAGCAGGACCAGAAGTTGACATTTGCAAGTTTCCCAAAGCATTCGAAATCCACTCCGATTTGGGATGGGGATTAGCGCCCTCAGCAGCCGGGATCCAATCCCGGAGCAGCCCGTCGAAATGAACCGCTCCGAATCGATCGCTCGCTCTTTCGGAAGGCTCTCCTCGCTCATCATCGGCTTCCGTTTCTTTTTGCAGCGGGTGATGCTTTCGGTCCAGTAGCGCAGGGGGGAAAATGGTCTGGCCGCTGGGCCTCGTCGTGCTGACCGCCGCGCTCGTCACCACCGCCGCCCAGCCGTCCGGCAAGAAGCGCGAGCTGGTCATCGCCGGCATCTTTCCCATGGACGGCTCCACCGGATGGATAGGCGGACCCGGTTGCCTGCCTGCAGCCCTCATGGCCCTCGAGGACGTGAACAACAGGAGCGATATCCTGGCCGGCTACCACCTCGACGTCAAGTGGAACAACAGCCAGGTGAGCGGTTGCACATCCTGTTTTCTTACGTTGATGGGTTCAGGTTGGGACGAGGGAATGTACTCCTCCCCGCACATAGCGGTGATGAGAAATATATTTTCCGTTTAGGTTTTCGGGCTGAGGGAAACGAATTCCCGAAATGCGAAGCATTACGAGTGTCTTCGGGGATGGGTTTGACTGCTGGTTAAACTGTGTCCGGGTTATCATCTCCGCAAAATTGGTCTTTGCATTTCATATAATTTGAAAATGGCCCGTTTATTCATGACAACAAGCGAAAATAAAACAAACGTGAAAAACATTCCAATTTTGATTCAAAATTAAACGCGCAAATGCGTGTGTTTGAATTTGTTCCTGGTTATTTTATAAAAAAAACTAAAATCTATAAGAAAAAAATCAATTTAGCTCTCGTTTTGTTTAATAAAAATCTTAATGAGAAACCACATGTGCGTGCGGATATCGTCATATCACCCGGTACTTTTAACGTTCTTAGTACACTGTAACCTTTTTCATTGTAATCCTCACTTATGGTACGGTATGCATGACTGATTCATTAATAATGCAGTGCGTAATAGTGCATTGAAATAAGGTTTTAATTGCTGAGAGAAAAGTTGCAAGTTGTGTCGGTTGTTTGACGCTCGTTGTAACCGAGTTCGACTGCATTTTCAACAGGTGGAATGCTTGCCAATTAATGAACAATTTAAATATACGCAAGGTTGTATTTGTTTAAAAGGTGTTTTTTTCCCCTTGATGACTTAACGTGGCATGTCGATGGCGTCAAAAGTAATTGACTGGAATCGTGATTTCTGGGCGTTCGTGCGGCCCAATTTCAGGCCCCCGAGTATTAATTTTCAGTTTGAAAATTTCTGGATTGACTGAGCGAACGTGCATTTAGCCGGATAAGCCCCACCCAGAGGCTTGCCAGCAACGTGCAATCCATGTACCCTGACTGCCAGATTCCGGAAATGCAGTTACCAGACGTTTAGTCACGACAGTTTGTTATGCTAAACGATCATTGGATTTCGCGAACGCCCAATTTCAATTGGAAAATGGCTTAGCACGCCAATTAGGTTTGCGGTTATAGGATAAAAAAGCAACAACTGAGATTCCTTAATCCCAACCAGAATTTTCTGAGACGTAGGATTAGTAAACGGTAAGAAGCCACGCACATATCACGTCAGTTTAAAGGGCGAGGGGGGAGGGAGTATGCCGAAATGTGACAAAACTCCATCTTAGCATTAAATTAAAAAAAACAACGAAGTCCAACCGATCACACAGAATAGTCAGATCAAGTCGAAATTTGGATCGCATGGGGAGAATACCTGCGATGGTAATATCGAAAGGATTTAGAATGAACAAAAATAGGAAAAAGCAGGATTCAAAAATGAAAATCGACATTTTCGCCGAACACTGGTGTAACATATAACATTCTGCGCCATGTTTTATGTGAATGCTCACGCGTGTAATACCCCACACAGCTAATTAATTAAGCAAACAAGACGTTCAACTGATAAAAATTACGGACGTGATATGTGCACGGCCTCCATGCAGGTTAATTGGTTAATTTTGCAAACTTTGTAAAAGTACGTTGTTGAGACTTTGCTCTAGACACCTTGCTGCTTTCGTTTGTTCGATTCAGTATTTTCCCCGCAAGAGGTTGGTGATGGAGATGATTGGATGACGTGCTCGCATGTCGTCTCTTGGGGAAGGCATGGCATTAATTACATTTCTGTTTGATACGCAGAAAGGTTCGTTTGTCACGTGACAGTGCCCCAGCGGGACACGTCGGCACCGGTTACGACCCGTGTTCCGGGGCCCGTTCTGAACGCTCCGATCGATCACCTGCCAGGTGGCGCTACCCTGTTTGGGATGACATTCCGTCACGGCGTGTCGTTAAGGTTGAATGGCTCGGCAAGGGAGGGGGAAATCCCCCCAGGAAAGGCTCACGCGATGCGCTTTTTGTCGTAGATTCGGCGTTTGCGTGCTGTCAGCCCTGCGTTTTTTGTTGCATAGTTTTGCACCATATCACGCGCGATCCGCAGCGCCTCCTACGCGAACGTTAATTATAACGCTTTTTAATGCCTGCGTTAAGTAAACATGATCCGCGAATTAGGGTTTCCTCAACCATCTCATGTGCAGTGCAGTGGGCCGTTGTAAGCGGAGTTGAAATGCGGAAATTTCAAAACTCATAGATTTTATTTCCACGTTTGATGAGCATTCGGGTATTTCTAAAAATGCCCTGTGTTTGTTTGGACTGTGCGCTTTTACTGCTTATTGGTTATTCCTGGTATTTTATCGGTGGCGTATGGACGTGATACCCTCTTCTAACGAGAATTACCGTCCATTTTGGTATGATGTCACTCTCGTTTGAAAATAAAGGGAAGAGTGCAGCAGAACCTCGTATTTTGTCAGGAGCTTGAAGATAAACTGCATTTGGGCTTAATTATGCCTCTATGTGGCTGATGTAGACCCCACAAGTAGATTTCCTGATTTTTTTTAGGCTACAAGTATATGACGTACAATGTATACCATGTAATAATGCATTAAGGGATTGTCGCAAGGGATAATCGACTTTCAGCTGCCGCAGGAGCAGCCAAAAAAAGATTGCATTAAACATGGTTTTCTATTGCTCACAAAAATAAATAAAAGTAGAATGAAACTAATGGGAATACGGTTTTTTTTTTGTGTTTTTTATATAAAAATCCAGATAGTGGCTTTAGGAACGCCTTAACAATAACATCGATCCTTTCTCAGCGAAGCAATTGCTTGCATTTCCATCATGGTTACATTCTTTTGTTAATTACTCTTTTTAACTCGTTTTCCGTGAATCTCAGGAATTACGAAAAATGAATGAACGCCATATTTAATTTCGTGTGATGAGATGCTGTGTGCGAACTGAAATTTAAAGTTTCTTTGTGGTGGTGCGGCCTATGGCGTGCCTGGCATCTATTTGCAGTGCAACGGGGGCTTAATATCCTTTTGGTTATTAAATTTGATGTCAAGCATGATTTCAAGCGAAAATTTAGGCGAAAAATGGCAGTAAAAGCCCAATATGATCTCGTGCACCACCCGTCTGTGCAAATACACATTTTTCATTCTCCTAATGGTTGAAAGTGAAGTGTACACCAGTATACATGTAATTTATTGCCAAAGAAAAATTATTTTAATGCCCGGATGACAAAACGTTGCTACGCCCACATTTATTTCCCAAGATAAGTCAGAAGATCTTAGTTCCGATTAATTTTATTAATGCCGATTGCGTTTGATGATTGTGTCACAATTTGGAAATTATATTTTCTAAATATAGCTTTTTCGACATGATGTTGAATTCTATTTTTTTATGTTAATAGTATGCCCATATCGCGAATGCCCATATAATGTACTTATCAAAATGATTGTACAGGTTATTCTATATGGTAAACATTATAGTCATTAATGTTTATCAAATGAACCCGCCTGACTTGAAACGGTTATTTATTTCTAATTTGCTTGTATTTTTCAATGTCTAAAAAAGCACGGTAACCTAGGAAAGGGTAGCACGACTTAATTTACACTGCGGATCAAATCATCGCGAACAAAATTTTTTTAATGTTTAGCTTGAAAATGAAGAGGTTAGGTTAGACATTGACTTTTCGACCGTTTGACCACCTCGGTGGTTTCGTTTAAGATTTGGTAAACGAATTCCCCTGACTTTCCCTGGCTCCCCAGGTTAAAAATGTTATTATTTAAATGGATTTATTTTGGAATACATTTTGTACATGTATGGCAATTTATTCCAGAATCCCTGAATTGTGATCTTTGTTTTCATTTAAATGTCTTCAGTCCAAGGGATTCTGCTGGAATTTATTCCCGACTGCTATTCAAATGTTTAAAAAAAAGTATTAAAATTAAAAAAAAATATTAAAACTTTGATTGTGTGATGTCACATTACCGAACCACTCCCCACCCCTTGGTCACAATTGTCACAAAAAACACACAACCCACCCACCCCCCTAGGTGTGACATCATTTATGGAAGGCCCCTAATGTAGAATGGATGAAAACTCCTTCCATTACCATGGCTTCGTTAATGTTGACTTTTAAGGTAATTCAGGCAGTAACTTGACGAAAATGTCTTTGATGTCAGCCTGCTAAAATAAGCCCTGTTTTCGGTAATCAGATAAATTTAAGCTTCTTGAGGTAGAACGAGTACAGTAATTCGTTTATTTGCTTCAACAGCATTGTTTTTTGTTACACGCTGAATAATTGAAACAGTTTATGTTAAAGGGATGGGTTTTGGAACTTTTCAGCAAAACGGAGACGCTCAATGAACTACAATAAATGAACAATCGAGCTGATTTCGATCAATTTGTTCTGTTTTTCAGATGTGCCGTCGTGCTGTTCAGTCCTCGCAAGAACAAACAGTCGCATATCCTGAACGTTTCGAAAAAGACAGTTACATCGCTGGATGTGTCTTCCGATGGCAAATATATCGTCACTGGAGAGGTAAGCTCCCTTGCTGTTCTTTTTAGAAGCTTTTTAAAACGATAAATGCTTGTGAACAATAAGGTTGGACCGAAAATATTCTGGTGTTAATACTGCACCTTTCTCTGGAACCCCTTACTGAATTCTAAACATACGGAAAAAAATGTATACACTAGCTATATTCAAACTTCCTGGATGTTGTATAATTTTAAAGCCGAAATCTACCAAAGAAAAAATGAATTGAAGTAAAAAGTGTTCCAATGTACGGCTTTTATTTTCTTTTGTCGAAAAAATATGACATCTTACTATGAAGAATGACCTCGTGCTGATGCAATAATGTGCCGTCATAGATCCATGCTAAATTTCAATCTAGGGAATTCCCCAATTTTCCAGAGCGCACTTTTAACTTTTGAAGGTCAGGGGAGATTTTGTTACAAAAGCCTGGAAAAGGCAGAAAAGTTGAGAATTTAATTTCGACGGGAACTCTGTGTAATGCAAGTTGGTTTTATTGATGGGGAAATTAAACGAATTGTCAAAAGATGTAATTTTCTATTGGTATTCAAGCAATTGTGATAATCGTTGTGATTCAGTTTGATGTTTTTTCAAATAAATTAAACAATTGAATTCATCATTGTTTTTGTGATAAAATTGAATATGGTAGGTGCCACATGTTGGTTCCACTAAACGTGTTTTGGCTGGGAGGATGTAGGAATCTACATTTGAATTTGTAGGAACCCGTATATCTGTAAAGTGAAAAGGGGCCTGTTCTCTGTAGCATCCTTCGGCATCAGAGTATTATGTTATCTATAATGAAATTTCGTTTTATTTTTTAAATTACAGTGTGGACACTTGCCAAATGTTCGAGTATGGGACATACAGGAGAAAGCCCAAGTGGCCGAATTTACGGGCCACAAGTACGGGATCAACTGCGTGGTGAGAATCCTGGTTTTGCAGACGTTTTTCAACTTGTTAATCCGCTCTTCAATTTTCTAACATTTGGCGTTTTTTAATTCCAGGCATTTTCGCCGAACTTGAAGTATGTGGTCTCCGTCGGATCCCAGCACGATATGATCGTGAGTGTCTGGGACTTCCGAAGTGGAATAAAAGTGGCCTCGAATAAAGTGTCTTCCAAGGTAAGCCGCGTTTTTCTCACCTAAATTGCACCGGGAACGCCGCAGATTTGGCACGTTGTTTTCTGTACGCACGCACGTCGTTTTGGAACGCTGATTGCATTTTTCGGAAAGGTAAATCGGACGTGGTGAACGAAAACAAGGCTCGCATGTCAGGCGCAATTTCCAGAAGTAGCTAACAACCTTGGAAGCACCGCCTGATGGAATATGTGAACAAACTTTCAATTAACCAGGGTGGATTGATTGGAAATTAAATTCGTGATTTCTAGCAGTTTAGCCATCGAAATTATTAAGTCGATATCTGGGCCGGTTTTACGGCAAGAACTCCCAATGCAGGTGTCTACTGGCGTGGGAAGTCGTGGAAAAGTGATGGAATGAATTTTTTTTTTCGTTTCATCGATTCACTGTGTATTTTAGCAGTCCAGTTCACCTCAAAGGGATGATGTTATGTTATTAAAAAAGGTGGTAAAATACATTTTTGGACGTTATGGACATTTTTGAAGAATTCATGGAAAAGTCATTGAAAAGTCATGGAATTTACAGGTGGCAAGCAAAATTTTAAAAAATCCTAAAGATGTCCAAAAACCTGTGTATTGCGTTGTCAAACACAGTGAATTGTGTTTGACAACGCTGTCTTAATTGCATTTATTCAATGTAGAAGTTGCCTTTGTTAAAAAGATTGATCAAAACTAATGTTAATCTTGTATTATTGTAACAATGAATAAGAAAGAAAATAATGCATCCTAAAAATAAAACCTTTCGAAAAAACATCCTTAAATAGTCCTACAATTGTTTTAAAATTTAATCTAAAAAAGTCTTAAAATTTCCAATCTTGCAAAATGTTTGTCACCCTGTTTTAGAGTACCAAAGCCAGTAGACACCTTTCAACTTTGTACTAAAGGCAGCTCATTTTCATAGCTTACCCTCAATTTTGGTCGTTTTGGCACTGGGCAAATTTTGCATAACGTCATCATGGACGTCATTAGTTTCGCTGCAGTCAGCATAATCTACCTTTCACTGTAAACAAATGAGTTGAGAAAATGTTGCTGGATCGTCATTTTGTGATTTTACCTGTAAAATAAACAGTAAAAACAGCATCAAGGCCGATGGATTTCTCTGCAGTCAGCACAAGCTAGATCATCGTTTTATGATTTAAAAACCTGTGTAGTAAAACCTTAAAAAATTGCGAAATAAAACTCGATACGTGCAGCTTTACCGAATTATGCGAAACTGAATAAGCTTGGTCAAGGTGACCACACTGCCTGGAAAACGGGAAAATCAGGGAAATGTCTAGCAATTAAAATTTAGAGAGGAGAAATTAGGAAAATATCAGAGATTTTTAACTGTTTTCAGGGAAAACAGGGAAAAATGGGTTGACTGGACATTTCCTTCTGGGTGTATGTATACATGCATAGTCTGAAGAGAAATGTGGTTTAACATCTGTAACTTGTAGTAATTGTATGAGAATTTTGTGTGTTATATTCCTTCACGTATCCAAATAAATTTAACCTAGAAATTTCCATGACGGGTAAATTGCTTCAAGCAATTGTTAAGAATTAACAATTAAATTCCTTAATTTCTGATTGATTTTTGGCAAAACTTGGCAAACTTGGTAAAAATCAATGTTTTGTTATCTTATTGTTTTTTTTTAGAATTTTTGAGCCTTCGGCTTTCTGTGTGATATTTGTGTGAAGGGATTGGTTCATATCCGCAATTAGTCATTATATTTTTTTTTCAAAAAACTAAAAATACGGTGTTTAAAAACGTTTGTAAAAAGGTGTAAAATGCAGGAGAAGCGTTCATCTGTAAAAATAATCATGGGAATTTAAAGAAACATGACCTGGAAATCAGGGAATTATCAGCAAAATGAAAATTTGGAAAAGCTTGATCGCCCTGATGGTTTAAATAACAGTTCGACTTATAATTTTTATTTGTGACATTTTCGCGAAAATGTGCAACTGATTTTTTAAAAAAATTTCCCGTTCAATATTTAAAAGTTAATGTTACAAAATTGTTGAAATAGAGCTTGTTGGACGTTAGCGAGCTAGAATTATCGTCAAATGTTTGCAATATTACTAAGCTGAAAAACAAATAAAAATATGAATAAACAACCAAACACAAGGCCGCTTATTGTGATATTAGAAATCAGGTGAATAATTCAAAGTGATTTAAACCATATCCATTCATGACCAACCCTTTTAATTGACTTTCTAACATTTACTTAAATGATATTTCTTGTTTTAGGTGAAAGCGGTTGCATTTTCCGAAGATGGCAGTTATTTTGTGACCGTCGGCAATCGGCACGTGAAATTTTGGTATTTGAAGTGCTCATCTAAGACATCCAAGGTAAGACACTTCCTGTTAGCCCATTTACCTGACCCCTTAATAGATGTTATTGCATGGAATAAGTTTCAAAAGCAAAAAAAAAAAAAAATTGGCAAAATTGTGTTTTCAATGACGGCAATTGTGATGGATATTTTTCGCATTAAAATGCACTTTCAAAGTTTTAACAAAGGTAGTAATTTAAAAATTTGTAGGGTTATTTTTCCCTAAAGATGCAGTCGGGATAAATTATCCACGTTTCACGGAATTTCCATAGAATCGAAAGCGTTTTTCTAGCCGTTTAATGTGTAGCGAATGTTCAGAAATGTGCTTTTTTGGTTTAATTTTACGCTCACTAAAGTGTCATTAAATTTAGCATGTCGAGTATTGTAAGCGCAGTCAGGAAATGAGACCCGAAAAGGTCGGGAAATTTTTCAAAGAAATGGGAGTTTTTCATAAAAAGAAAAAAAAAATGTCGCTTTCAGTTTTACTTTTTTTGGCACTCTTGTTAAGTGGGGTTTATTTACTGGGGAACAAAAAAAAAACTTACAACAACGTGGTGAAATTCTGAAAATGTGAAACTGAAAAAAAAGCGTTGCAGTCGTTTGATTACGAGACGGCTGTCAGCTGCTTTGCTATTCTTTTATAAACTTGGAATGCGGAATCAACTGCGAACGTTTTTTTTAAAAAAAAATATCAAATCAGGAGAATTCAAATATCTAGCAGATAAATGTTTACGCATTGTAAATTGACGTCTCAAAGTATCTGTTTTCCTAAAAAAATCAATTTCTGACGCGCCACGAATTCAGAAGTGCAACTTTTGCATTATCTGCAAAATGAGACGCTCAAATTTGAAAAACAAATCAACCTTGCACAACTGGAATTATTATTGCTAATGTTATCATTTTTAATTTTTATGCGAGCGATAACTCAGTGCTGTTTGCAGAATGAGGAAGACAAAGATATAGTTTGGAATGATTTTTATTTGACTTTCTCCGTTTTTGGGATAACTCAGCCCAGTATTTAATAAATTCAATAAAGTAAATTTAGCAATTATTATTCGTATTTGAAGCAAAAATGGAGAAGTGATTGTTTTGCTTGATGGGCATCATTTTGGGCAACCTTAAAGGCTACGCCTCAGGGATGGACTCCAGTGTCTAATGTTATACCCCATTGCTTGCAAATCAGTTCATATTTCAGTCTCCTTAGTAACATTTTGACTTCTTTCAGTATAACGAAACCGTCCCCCTCATGGGCCGCTCGGCCATCCTGGGTGAAAAGCGGAACAACTATTTCTGCGACGTGGCCTGCGGTAAGGGCGACATTGCCGAAAGCACCTTTTCCATCACCAAGACGGGACTTCTGTGCGAGTTCAACAGGAGGCGTCTTCTCGACAGATGGGTCGAACTTAGGGTAAGTTTTGTATTTGTAACCAACCACGGTGTGGAAAGTTTGTGTTTTAGCTGAAGAGTGTCCAAGATTTCCTGAGGGGGGAAAAAGGCGGTTTGTAGATGCATATACCCGTATGCGCAATTGTTAGAAAGCACCACCTAGCTAAAATTCAACCACTACTGTAATTGAATTTAGGACCCCGGTTAGAAGAAGTATTCATGGGCATAATATGGCTTGGCCACAATTGGACCTATATGGCCTTAGATGTTAATATGTGACCAAATACCAGCGGGTATGCTCATACGTATCTATATATTCCATATATGGCTAAATGATGTAATTGACATCCATTTATTCCATATAATGCTAAATCAGAAATTGGCCACAATTGGACCTACATGTATATGGCCAGAGATGTAAATTCACATTCATTTATTCCATATATGGCTTAATCAGAAATTGGCCACAAATGGACCTTAATGGCCTTTTGACCATATGACCATATGCCCAGTGCCAGATTATACATTAGGCCAAGTAGGCACCGGCCTATGGGCCCCATGCCTTTTAAGTGCCCGACGACAAGGGATCAAAATAATATTGAATTTGATTTGAAAAGAGGATTAATGTTTGTTTAATAATATTACAATATATTGTTTATCAATGTTTGTTTTGTTTAATAAAATTGGTTTATCAAGATTTTGCTGTTCAAATCTTCGCGTGTGCTAAAAACTAACTTCAGGTATCTAAAAGGTTCCGTAAAGTTTCATAAATGTTCTCTAAAGGTTCCATGAAGTTACATAAAGGTTGCTAAAACGTTCCGTACCGTTATAATAAAGGTTCCATAGTTTAATTAAGGTTCCTAAAAGATTCCATGAAGTTACATAAAGGTTGCTAAAACGTTCCGTACCGTTATAATAAAGGTTCCATAGTTTCATTAAGGTTCCTAAAAGATTCCATAAAGTTACATAAAGGTTCCTAAAAGATTCCATGAAGTTACATAAAGGTTCCTAAACCGTTCCGTACCGTTATAATAAAGGTTCCATACTTTCATTAAGGTTTCTAAAAGATTCCATAGTTTTAAAAAGGTTCCTAAAACCTTTCATTAAGGTTTCTAAAAGTTTTATAAAAGGCGTTACAAGTGCCAAAATACTCCATATTGCCTGATTTTGAGAGGAGAAAGGTTCAATTACACATGATCTTTGAATTGGTGTCACGGTGTGTCCATTCCTTGAGCCCCACGCCTTTTAGGGGGCCCCGCGACAAAGGGATCAAAATAATATTGAATTTGATTTATTTTATTTCGAAAGAGAATTAATGTTTGTTTAATGACATTACGATGTATTGTTTATCAATCTTTGTTTCGTTTAATAAAATTGGTCTATGAAGATTTTGCTGTTCAAAACGGTATTAGGATTATACTCACAGAATGTCAATATTTTTCTAAAAATCATACATGTACGTGTACTGTATGTAACCAATTATAATGATGCATGTAATGATGCTTATAATGACACTTCGCAATGGCATTTCTGTTTCAAAATGTCGTTTAATGAATTCGAGAAATGCGTGCAATAATTAATATACAATCGAAGAAATAATTTGGGCGACATTGTTTCGGATAAAGAAAACAAAAACAATAGATCACAACTGTGAAATTGTGCTCAGAAATTAATGCATGAAATTCGCTTTGAACAATAAATAAATAAATAAATAATAGTAATAATAATAATAATAATGCTACACTATAAATCTTAAAAAAAGAGATATTAAAAAAATGACATTCTGTGAGTACAATGAGTTGTGATAAACGTGAACACGTAATGGTTGCGAATGGTTTTGTATTTACAGAAAAAATAGTTTTTTAAATTTTTTTTTAAAAATTTGAAATATTTAATGATTTCCTTGCACGCGCATAGCCCTTAAATCTCGTTTTCTTAAAATCACCGAAATTAACGGCGGTTTTAAAATTAACGATGGAAAAATCGACGAAAAAAAGGTTTTTATATTTTTATATTTAATTATATATTTATAATTAAAAACTCACCCGTTGATTGGTCATCCGACTTCCACGAGTGGCGCGTGACTTTTTTTCCGGAATTTCCGGAGCCGTTTTCCGGATTGGTCCGCCCGCCGTTGGCCACTCCCCCTCCGGCTCCGCCTCTGACTCCGCCTCTTTTCGACTGCAGCCTACAATTACAATAGAAATGATAAATATGAAAGCAACGTGTTTCCTATTGGTCGGCCAACGGGCTGGCCGCGCCTCCAACGCGGCGTCGCACCAATGGCGACGCTGTTTTAGGATTTCCCCTCCCCCTTCCTTTTCAGTCCTAAAATAACCGTAAAATTTTTCGGAGGGGGGGAAATACTAAAATAGCCCTAAACATTTTACACAAAAAAAGTCCTAAAATACTCCTAATATTGTAACTAAAATAATCCTAAAATAGCCCTAAAATTCACCGAAAAAAATTTATAAAATTCCTCTAAAGTATAACAACAACAAAATCCTAAAATACTCCTAAAATTGTAACCAAAAAATCCTAAAATTGTAACTAAAAGTCCTAAAGTAGTCCTAAAATTATAACCAAAAAATCCTAAAATAGCTCTAAAATTGTAACCAAAAAATCCTAAAATTGTAACTAAAAGTCCTAAAGTAGTCCTAAAATTATAACCAAAAACTCCTAAAATAGCCCTAAAATTTAACAACAAAAAACTCATAAAATACTTCTAAAATTGTAACCAAAAAAATCCTTATATTGCCATAAAATTGTAACCAAAAAAATCCTTATATTGCCATAAAATTGTAACCAAAAAAATCCTAAAATTGCCCTAAAATTGTAACCAAAAAATCCTAAAACAGCCCTAACGTTGAAAGCACCAATTAAGGAATGCTTTACGTTCGACGTCATAAACAAAAGGGTCCCTCCCCAAATGTTCAACGACAATTGCTTGTGGTAAAAGTTTCTAGTGGGAAAAATTGTTTTAACTCAAGGGGCCTTAAGATAACGAAATATTCCTTCATTCTTTCGGTAACAATGTTGAAAATCATTAAAACAAAAGTTGAAACAAAGTAGAAAACAAAGCCAGTCACAAGAATAAATCCAGAAATTCTAAACAAGTATTTTAAGGTGAAAACGGGGTAAATATATTTCAATTAAATTATTATGATGAAATTATGATTAAAATAGGCCTACGATTAAGACACTGCATTCGCCGAAATGACAATTGCTAACCTCCCTGTTAGTTGTCAAAAAATTGTCAAAAATTGACAAATATGTATATATATATTGTAATTTTGGAAAATGCAGTCTTATTTTAATCATAATTTAATCATAATCATAATTATGTGGTCGTTTGGGGAAAACACGATGAAACAAACAGCTACGAAGTGATGTTATAGACGTGATTAGGCCTATCAATAAAACATAAATCGAGTTCTTAAGAGCGTTATAAACGAATTCTATCGAATTTTTCAAAAAATAAAATAAAATAAATACCGGTTAATTGTTCACAACGCCATTTTTGTGACATTTGTGCGTTGGAAATTTAAGATGGCGCCGCGTTTAATGACGTCATTCTCGAGTGGGCGCAACAGGCTGGGAATGCGGATATGACGTCACGATGACGATGGAGAAACGGGGTTATTAAGGTGGGGGTGGGGGAGGGAACGTTTCGTGAATTTCTCGGAATTTAATGCGCTAAGGGGCACCGCTTGCACAAAAATGAGCCAGAATATTTATGTATATTTATATATATGAAAATCTTCATATTATGCATATTTGGAAATTTAAGAAGGATAAATAAAATAGGGGATGCCACAATTATTCCAATATTTATTTAGAAGAAAATCTTCATTAGAAATTTAATTTCGAAAATGAAATGTGACGATTTTTTTCTATATATAGGGCCTATATATATATATATATATATACATAAATATTCTGGGAAAATTGCATATATATTTATATATGAAACGTTGAGGCTAAAATCCCGGATTTCAAACCCAAACTTCCCAAATCGGGAAATTTCCCAGAATTTTTTTTATTTTTTATTAAATTGGAGATACACTATACCGTATTTATAACCCAATTTTTCAAAATTTTCGCCGTTCCTTCCGACGTTCCTTTTAATAATGGGCACATATTTATAAAATGTCGATATTAAGATAAACCATTTATAAAAAAAAAAAAATTATTTTAATTTTTATAAAATTTTCCATTGACAATTGACGACGCCCTTGATCGAACGCGTAAATTAAATTCAGAAAAAAATCGTCACATTTCATTTTCGAAATCAAATTTCTAATGAAGATTTTCTTCTAAATGAATATTGGAATAATTGTGGCATCTCCCATTTTATTTATCCAAAAAAAACAGTAAACGCGAACGTACTTCGCATCAATTAAATAAATTAATTTTAAACAAATTCATTTTTCATTAATAATTTAACTTGTCTGAAATCTCAAGTTCCAATTCCAATCAGGGAAATACAAACATGCTAAAAGCATGGTCATCCCGATGCACATTTACACAGAATAATCCAATGCCTAAATTCAATTAAATTCAACTCAGCACCCCATACATACTGTCAGCAAACATTTGCCGTAAATTTTATAATCCATGAAATAAGTTATTTATTATGTATTATTATTATTATTATGAGGCG
>JAQIXS010003279.1:0-18689 GCA_034700785.1 Rossiulus vilnensis
GCACTTGGTGGTTAGTGTTAAGGAAATTTACACCGTCACGTTTTACGGAACGTCCGCAGCATGTTCTCCCTTCCCCGTTTACCGTGATCTCGATTTATCAGGAAAAACATACGAAAGTTACCATAAAAACCGCCAAAAAATGTTGTTATTTCGACTAAACAATCCCTTCCTCCATCATGCATACTAATAGCCCATTTCCACATCCTGCCCACGAGCCTAGCTGCCAAGTTACACATATGATACACTTTGGAGCCATCCATAAAATACGCCATAGGTTGGAGGGGGGATATCACAGAAATTAATCGATATTGGATAATAGGGGGATAAGGGATAATATAGCGATGATAAGAGTCAGCAAATTCGGTCGTCTTGTATCGGTCAAAAATTTAATCTCCTGAGTACACGTAAATAACTGACACTAACGTCCACTATACCGTATTTAGTGCACTAAAAATAGAACAAATGTGAAATTGTTATAGATCATTTTTATTCATGCATGTCCTTCTGTTTCATTTAGAGACGCTGCTCATTGACCATTTTTTTATAATGTAATTAATTGGGAGCCATCCATAAAGGATATCCTTTAATTTTCATGATTTTAAGACCCCGGTTGTCCGGTTTTTATTAATTCCCCCACCCCCTCCCTCTCATGTCTGGTCCGGTTCGTAAAACTATAGATTTGTCCCTCTACTGAAAAGTTGATTTTTTGGCGTTTGGTAACTTATGGTGTGACACCCTACCATTCTTGCAGTTTAACAGACAAGTTCTAATTTAAGTTTAGGAAAGTCCTGGAAAGTAAAAATCTGACTAACGATTCAGCCATATTTTTAATTAAAACTATGGTAATTTAGTAACAAATACATAGGTTAACCAGAATATCAATTTTTTTTTTTCAATTTTCAATCACTTCTACTTAGTTGTCAAGCAGTGCTTAACTATTAAATTCCGAAATTCCAACTGACTATGTGGACGTCCTCTTTCCTTGGGCCCCCTTCCCTCTTGTCCTTAAATTGCCGGTTTTCGAGTATTCTCGACCCTCCTTCCTGCCTCGGACGTCATTTTATGGATCACCCTATGGATGACGATCTGTTCTACGATCTAACCAACAACGTCCTCAACTTAAGAAATTTATTTAATGCATATGTATTATATTATATAAAGTCGAAAGTCGAATGTTTTAAATCTTCATTATTATATTAATTGCGACGTCATGTTATGTGGAAATGGACGGTACAGTCTGATGTTAGAAACATTTTACTTCGTTTTAGGTCCGTGCAATGTGGGTAGGGTTTTCCCAATATGGTCAACAGTGGACTAGGCTCAAAGGCGTTTTGATGGACGTACTGTGGGAATGTGGGAAAACATGCACTACCGGTTGGATGTGTGCACATTGAGCACTTGTGTTCTATAAACTTGCTTTTCCATCGTACACCACATGTTAATTAAATTAAACAACTTTAAAATTGTACCATTCTTTTATGTACACATTGTATCTAAATACATGTAATGTTTCTACTAAGTATATTTGTTTCTGAAGCTTTGGGAGTGTGGCTATCTGCAAAATGTATTTTAATCTGAAAATTGACTGCATGGTTGTTGTGACGTCTAGCGACCCGTACAACGTTTTTACCCTTCACATTATGTTATGAACTACAACCCTTCACGGCTTCACCCCATTTCTTCCGGGCGCTTCCGTAACAGTATTAATCATATTGATGTAAAACAAATTTTGTACATAAGCCTATAATGTCAATATATTCGACTAGTCTGCAGTCGAACCTGGATGCGTGGGATCTTAAGGGACCCTCTAAGAATTTTCTCTTATAAACATATAGGTACAGAAATGTAACCCGAGCTCCCAATTAAGCAGGTCCGTGCTTCTGAGTTTCATTTACCAAGGGTTTAAAAATCAATACACTAGAAGAAGTAGAAAGACAAAATTCAAAAAGTAATATATAGCATTTACATAAATGAAAACGTTTATTAATGGGATATAAATATACATGTACATGCAATGTTTATTTTAATTTAAAAAATATTCCAATGACAAAAATTCGTAACTAAATTGTATTGTTTCACTTTCATTTTCATTATTTTTTATAAGGTCAAAAAATTTAGGGAGGAAATTAGGACGTATTTTCCTACTTGAGTCTCGAGCAAGGACTGTACATTAAATGTCTGTAGGTTTTCTGGCTACAATTCTTGTAACTATTAGTTTTTGTTTGTCTGGTTCTTCCATGTTGAAAGGAGTGAACGTGTCTGATCGTTTTTAAAGTTAACAATTAAGTATACATAGGGCTGTCAAATCCGAGTTGGGTTAGTAGAACTCGCTTAGTAACCGACTGTTCCTGATAAAGCGACGATTGGCAGAACCTGGCATTTGAAGGTCAATCCATCTTATGGAAGTAAAATACATGTAGCTTATACTATCCTTCTCATTTATACGGGTAGAAGGGACGCAAAAATTATCCTACTAAAATATACCGAATACTGTACAGGGTAAAGTGTGTTTATACCTGGGCCGCGTTTATGTATAACATCCACGTTGCATTTCATTTAGGCATTGTGGTCAAGTATGGGATAGCCTATATGCAACTTGTACTTACATTTTTAAATTGTAATTGTGCAAGTCGTTTAGATTATTTCTTGGAGATTGTGTTAGACACATTTTAAATACGGTTATGATGTTGCTCCTTGCTTCACGCCCTCAGTAAAAAAATATTCCATCATTTTCATTAATTCGATCATTCATTTATGTGACGATATAATTAATTGAAAGATAGATGTTGTCGTAATCACTTAACAAGTTTTCAACTATTTCGCGAATCCCAACATCATTCTCTTTCTTAACAGATTTAATGGTCTGTAAAATAAATGATTTTCTATGGATTTTGTGGTTGTCAACTCCATGAAGAAACAATAATAATAATAAAATACCGAAAATTTGTTATTAAAAAACAGCTGCACGTGTTTCCGAAAAATTTACACTTCGTTTTTTAAACTTTTTATTAGCCTAGGCCTATATGGCACTTTAATCCTTACCACCCTCATTGACTGACACCGGAAGTTTTTTTTTTCAAAGCAGTTTTGTATTTTATGCAAAAAGAAGGGTTGTGCGTTTTACATCTAGTTAAATTAATTCCGTCTTCTATACTTTAAGGTAAAATGTTAACAATCTCAGTGGAAATGAAGGGAGGGTGAATGAAATCATAGTGATATAAACAAATATTAGCCTATGAACAGTGAGGAAATCACTGTTATATCGCTTTCATGAATTTGTTTGGTTACCATTCATTTGTTCTCCTTACCGATTTTGTAAATTTCACCAATAATATTGCTGGCGATATCATTTTCATAGCTGTGCTAGCATCTTGCTGCTATATTCTAGCAGGTCCGGTTGGATACGTAACGTATTTTTTAACAACTGTTTGCCCATATAATTTTTAAATTTTTGAAAGAACCAATAATTGGGACATTAATTTCAGACATCTCCTCCCTCCCCTTGCGTTCAATATTGAGGAACGATAGCAATCCCAAAAAATATGATGAACAAACCAAAAACTGTACCATTTCCCTGTTTTATATAAATCCACTGATCTGCCAAACAACGTCCTCTTTTCTCCTCGATCCCCTTTTCCGACTCTTTACCTCCACTCGCCCAAAACTACCCCCACTTTTTGCCTTCGTCCCATGGTTCGCGTCAATCATCCTTCCCTATCAAACGCCATTGCCGTTGCTCTTGGCAACGGCTGTGCCTGACCACTCCCCCAAGGCGAGCCGTTTCTTGATTGGTCGCTCCGCCACGTGGTCTGCGCACATACGTCCGCCACTGTGTCCATCTCCTGACACGGCTGCTGACCGTTGGTTCGTTGCGCCGCGTGATTATAATAACCTCGTCTTCCCATCTCCACCCTTCTCTCCTCCCCCTTCTGTCCGCTATTGATTTGTGGGGCCATGGCGGCCGAGAAGGTGGCGCCCCCTCGCGTGCCTGTCGCGAACCACCAGAAGAGGGTCACGCTCGCGAGGCACCGTTGTGTGGATGGGCTGGCTGGGCAGCCCATCTTTCTTGCCGATCCCCGAAGCAGGGCCGATCCCCGAATGTACACGCTGGCATAAAATAACGATTTCGTGTATCACGTACACGCGCTTTATCACTGCAGTGATAGGCGCCCCCTAGCGTCGATTGAGATTCAACCCGCTCAATTGAAAAAGGCCATCAAATTGCAATTATGGGAATGAAGACTCAGCTAAATATTCACAGCATGAAGCACGGCAGTGTTTGTTTTCTTTGAAAATAGCCTAGATGAAAGGTCCTCATTTACTGAAATAACTAGTAATTTCTATGAACTGTAACTTTAAAATGGTCAACGTTTAAGCACCCATCACCACCGTGGAAATCGAGGCGTCCGATTATTTTAATAAAACTTTTCTACTCCAAATTAAATTTCACATAGGTGAAATAAACTACTGAAATATGATTTTAATGTGCATCAACGTGCCCAGATATTTGATTCATCGTTACCAAATGTGAACACCATCGGTAATTGAAATATATAATTATCTATTTATCCGGCATATTTTTTATCTTCCCACTATTTGTTTAGTGTGACAAATGTGGTATCGATTTAGTTGAATTTGTTTAAATTAACATAAACCAAGGGAAAAATCTCTGATCACGAGCTTTCAAAGAATATCTCGACTTTCCCTAAGCGCTGTTAACACGGTTATGCATATTTAATTGGCCCTAATGATTTTTTTATAACTCCCCAACCATAATTAGTCGAAAAGTCGATTCGAAATACGCGTCTAGACTGTATACTTAAATTCAATTACTTTTTTTTTCTTTTTTTTTTCTCTCGCGTCTCTTCCCCTCTTTTGCTCCTTCCCTTCTGCATGCCTAGAACAGACGCTCCTTTTTTTAAATTTGCATCTTGTATTTAGTTAGTTCCTAATGAACAGTGTTATAATGTGCCGATGATGTAAATACCGCGTTGTTGTTTTTTCTCTCCCTACTAGCACCCCTCAAACCCACACTTTCCTGCTCCCCCAATTTCCATTCCCGTCGTAATAAATGCCGTTACTTTGGAGGGGGTACTTAAGGGGGCCAACTTGCTCCCCAAATTCAACCTTCGTGAGATAGAATCTAACGCTGAATACTATGTAGATTCGCGATCCTCTGTTTCTCTTATGCGCCTAATATTTCAAAGACAGATTTTTAATATCTCTATGATTGTTTTGTTCACTTATATCAGACAGCAATAGCGGAGTAAATACTGTCTGTTACGAATAATACTGTGTATCTTCATCTAAAACCAGATATTTTTTTAAATAATAATAATAATAATTCATATTAATTTTGCTTCCTAACACTATTTTAATTTTTATTTATCAGTAATATAGATACTTACATCGCGAAATAGCACAATCGATCGAGCAATAACTAGATCGCACAACTGCTATAATTTCTGAATCGCAAAATATAAAACAAAAAATAACATTTTTATTTATTTATTTATTTTTTATTTTCAAAAATAATGTCTTAAAGTAGTCTGTAAAATATTGTCCTTTAAAAAATTCCCAAAAAAATCACTCCGTTAAAAATTGCTAAACATTTTATAATTTTTTTTAAAAAAAATTTCATAAACGAGCCACGCTTCGCATCAGCATCAGCTGCAGTTGCATCGGACTCGGCCGTTACGTAGTTTACCTAATGCAATTATCGTTACCGCGAAGAGCTAACTTCGCTCCTCGGGCTACGTTGCCATGGTCAACGACGGCCTCGGCCCTCGGACGGGGTTCCGGCGCCGCCGCCTTGGCTGCGCAGCCGCCCTCTGCCACTGTTTACCGTTCGGTTGCGCGCCATGGATGCACTCGGCGATTCTGCTCGGATTGGCACTTAGTGCGGCGAACAGGACACGTCAGAGCGCCAGTCGGTGGCATCCAGCGCACACTCGTCGTCGCGATGGCGGCGGCTGCACGCTGCTGAGTGCGCAAAAAAACCCACGACGACGGAATCGCTCGACCCCCGAACCGGCAGCGAAAACTCCGTCCAAAGCGGCGCCGCAGCCTCGTCCGAATCCGTCGGCCGCACCCCGGTAAACATATCGCGCGCCTTGGCTATTAGCATCGACTCCACCCCCGCCAGGCCCCGCCCCTCCACCCACCCGTGGCCGAGCGGCGTGCACTGGCGGCCCGTCGGTCAGCCGCTCGCCGTACACGGAGCGGTGATCTACGCGCAGTTGGTCGTTGGTCGGTGCTGCTCGCGCTCGCCTAGTGGCTGCTCCCAGCGACACAGCAGCGCAACCTCGATGTTGATCTCGGACGGTCTCGGCCAGCAGCAGACGCACGGCTCGTAGCCCCGCAACAGCATCGGTCTCCGAAGCAGCGCCCAAGGGATACTCGGCGCGCGTCCGAGCCGCGATTCGGAGCGTCGTGTGCAGTGTGCCCACAGCGCGGTGCTGGAATTTGTACGTTTCTACCGCCCGCGAGTGACGGATTTCGGTGTGCCACGTGCCGCACGTCTCGCTCGTCGGAGGCTGAGCGCGCGCGAGCACGTGCTACCGCGCGACGCCTATGAGGCGCGCGTGCGGCGGCGACAGCCCCGAGT
The DNA here is from genome assembly GCA_034700785.1 of Rossiulus vilnensis. Taxonomy (NCBI): domain Eukaryota; kingdom Metazoa; phylum Arthropoda; class Diplopoda; order Julida; family Julidae; genus Rossiulus; species Rossiulus vilnensis. The sequence continues at coordinate 6,608 of JAQIXS010003279.1, forward strand.
CGGTGGCGCGGCCCGCGTGGGATCTCGTGGCCGCGGATTTTCGCCGCTCGCCGATGAGGGCGGCGGCGCGCGCGAGTGACACCCGCCGAGCCGGAGTAGAGTGTGGCGCAGGTGGCGCGGGGAAGCCTACCCATAATGCACCCGAGCGGTCGCCATTTTCGTCCTTCTTTGTCCAATGTAGACCTGTCAGGGTACGGCCCGCGCCCTGAAATCTCATGAAATGTCACGGAGGAAGCAGGAGAATCCTCAGCCGAGGAAGAGACTAGTCACACGTAAGTAACCCCGCGACTTTGGCGCGCTTTGACCCCGCTGACCACGCACCCCCAACTTTTCCCGCCTCCTCCGCCGTGTGGCCGTGAGCGAAAGTGGACAGCGGCCCGGGCTGACCGCCGTCCGGCCTTGGCCGTGGACGGTGACGGCCGTCGGCGGGCACTGCTCACTGCCAATTTCAGGGTCAGATTTCGCCAAGCAGGCGGTTGACAACGCGTTGCCAGCCCGGGGAGGGCCTGGGGGGACACGACCACGGCGTTGACAAACTTGACCACAAGGCCTGGGCGTGATGGACGCGAATTCGTGTGTAACTTCCTAAAGGCGTTGGGGGGGGGGACATAATACACCGAACTCCCAGTGATGAAACGGGTGCTGAAGCAGTGTTTCTTCCGAAGTAGGAGTTGCCTCTGGTTTCACTGTGGAAAAACCTGTTTAATCGCCAATTACGCTGATCGGTGTTGTGACTTTTAATGAAACGTCTTGGCGAATCACGTAATTCTCTCAATTAAAGCATCACTCAAATAAGAGACACTTTTAAGTTACGAAAGTTGAGCACGAAAAATATAATCGTAATTTTGGGTATAGTTTAAACTTTAAAAGAGTAACCTTTAAAGTTCACTCGGGAAATGCATTTAGCTCTCAGATGTCAATAAGCAAATGAGATACGAAAACTCAAGACACTGTTGGTTTATGCTTGTGTCGTACTGTACATTAGACGTGTCATCAAAAATCACGAAAACTAAAAAAGCTAGGCAGTCACTGTGCTCACGACGGAAACCGTCAGCCCATTTTTTTTAATAAGTCAAAACGGTCCCACCCTCTTGTGCCCCGCCAGTCTAGCCGAGGAAAGTTTTCAAGGTCATTGAAAATCTGAAATTGTTGAAAAATGCAGTCGGAAATCACTTTGGAAAAAGCACGGAAGAGCAACTGGGCGTTGCCGCCTGAGAAGCTTCCTGGTGCGGCAGCGATGCGCCGAGACGGCCGGACTCTCCGAGCTAGCAGACCAGGCGCGAATCGTCGCAGCGTGCTGCCGCCTCCCGAGCCACCGAGTGCGGGGAAAGATCGCTGCGATGACCGCGGTCCGGTCGAGTCCGGCCAGCCGATGGACCTCCGGCACCCGAAGCAGCGCTGACGGCTAGGCTGCTTCGGCCACGTCGGTGGTCAGCAGGCTAGGCATCGCATTTTCCGAGCGCGAATTTACTCTCTTTGCCAGGCGCGTTTACCGCTTTCTGCTCGACTACAATTGTCGGTTGGTTTGTTTTGGTTGTGCTTAATTTCGTCCTTCACGAGTCACGTGGATGGCGCTTCTTACGCAATATCTCCTGGCGCCATTATGTAAACGCAGCATGCAAAAGACAAAATAGACGCTTTTGGACGCGTTCTGGTTTGTTTTTCAAACTTGCCCATTCCCAACTTGTCGAGAATATGGTATCGGCAAGGATTTGGAGGAGTTGCATCCTTGCTGACCATGTTTCGAACATGTTGACGTTAAGTTTAACTCGATTTTATTCCATAATAGTTTAAACTTGGTTGGATAATGCTCGTCGTTTAGCCATTATTAAACAGTTTTCCCTTAACGCAAAAAAATAAAATTTTTTTGCCTTCTCCATTTCACTAACTTTGAGAGAATTAAATGCCATACATTTTGTTGGACATCTTTGGTGTAAGATTTATGGATTTATCGGTAACGATGTATTCATGGGACAGTTTTTTATTGTTACACAATACTCTAACCGGTTATTAGGTTGGGCTAACCGCCCACATCTGCCAATTCACTGATTGTTTACGTAACATTTTATAGCTTTTTGCACATTTTCACATAGCTGGACATTTTCGAAATTTTAACATTGCGGGTATATAGGGGTTAGCAACCGGTTTTGATATTCCGAATGAATTGAAAACTGACGCACAATATTTTTTTATGGGGAAAAGCATTCGTGAAACGACGTTCGTTGACACATCACAACACGAATATTAATGAGAATTCGCCACCGGGTGCGTTACAGAACGTACGAATGGACGTTGTCCAGCCAGGTCAACGTTGATATGCGACCACATGAGGCCCATTTCCATTTTTCGAGCATTAAGAACGCACTTGTCCCGCTTAGCATTTTTAATGCATTTTTATTACGCATTGTTACGAAATCGCGTCTGTCCAATTTCTTTCCTCGCCGTGCCATGCTTTATGGGGGCATTCATGGTGTTTTTTTGTGTTGTGTCAGAGGTGGACAAATCCTTTTGCTTCTGCATAACATGAACCTTCATATATAAAGCTATCGAAGGCCGCGATAGTTTCCTTCATCACTCACGCCTAGGATATATATTCTAGTTTATCTTAGCAGAGCTAGCTATATACACTGTAGCTGTTGGGTTGTCTCCTACAGCGCCATTAGGGCGCGTCATAAGTTGCGATACACCCAAATCATGCTTGTATTATGTAAGCCATACTCAGTTAATTCAAAATGGACAGTGTCCTACAAGTTGTATGCCACAAAGAACTATCTCCACATATCCGCCCATGGTTCATTCTAATATACACCTACAAAACAAATATTTCTATAGTTTTCGGACACCCTGTACCTGTATTAGAAAGCCTTACTAGACTAGCTTTTGGCATGTTAAAGCTGTCCTGTGACGTAAGCAAGATCTGCTATTATTAAGTACATATTTTAGTCGAACCGAAAGCATTCATTGCGTGGATTTATTAAGCTATGAAAATCATTGTGTATTTCGCCCAGTGATGTCATAAATAATTTTATCACATTTATTAACGAAGTTGACAATGGACTCATTTTCCTTCAACTTCGACTGGGTGCTGGGTACTGCCTACTTGTTCAATTGTACTACAAGCCAAAACTGACCCACATCAGTTGTCATAATTAATTGTCTGCTACTATTGTTTGTCTGTTGTTTTTCCTTAAATTTATTTTTCCTTTCCATTTCATCTCCCCAATTTCTTAAGAGGGTCACCTACTACAGTATTTGCAATGGTGAAATATGGAAAAGAATCCTTAATACATATACATGCACGTGGAAAGGCATTTTAACAATAGTTTTGTAAGCACTATTCTTGGACGTAACCATATAGCCATTTTTTCTTAAATGGATTAGTGAAATACTCAACATGTTTGAAAATAATTGAAGACTAGGAACTGCTCACGTTGTCAATTGTAAAATATAAATGGAAGTTTATATCCAGGGAGTGTTCCAAAAAACAATGAAAATTAGTGCTAGAAAAATGAGCAAGATGATTATTTTAGAACCGTGATCTTCGTGGAAAGGGGTTTTAATGAAGGATCTTGGTAATCGAAGATCGGTTCAGCTCAACTTCACTATACATGTAGCCTAGGTGTTTTCCTTTATTGTGATGCTCTTACAATACACTTACAAGAAAAAGGACGGTTTTCAGAAACAGTAAATAGAGGGGGGAAATGTAATGTATGTTCATAAACCAGTAAAAACTACGCATGGCGGAGGATGTAATTCTTCGATTTTTAAAATGTAATGCGACCACTTTTACAGGGTGTCAAAAAAGGTTAGGCGCATAGATCAATATTGCATCAGTTCAGTGTTGCCGAGGAAAATATATCACATAGTAATTTACTGTGTATAGAATATACGAATCACGTTCGCACTGTTAGAATAATTTTTTTAGATTGATTGGTATTGCCTTTCTGAAAATAAATTTCGAAAACTAATTATGATTTATCAAAGTGGATTAATGATTTGGTATCTGATTGCTATACGTTGAGTTAACAATACTTTAGATTATTTATTGATATCATCCACGTGTCGGCAAAAATACTGACATGTATGAACGTAGTCCAATCAGTAGTGGTGTAATGTTTACTTTTATTTGATAAAAAATCTGGTTTGTTAAAAAGTGGTCAACCCGAACTCAGTTCAAAAAGAATCAGTTGGTGCCTTTAAGAAATTGTGTTCAGTTTGTACTAAAACAGAATATTGGGCCTTTATTTTACCTTTGTGTGTGACGTTTCTTCAAAGGGGAGTCCAAGAAGTGTCAAACATTCCAGGTCTTTGTACGTCATTGAAAACTTCGTTAATTCCAAACTTGTTTTGAAAATATTATTTAAAACCCAGGTTCTACGCACCTCCATTATTGCAAATTCCCTATCATTTGTGGTTTAAATGAAACGTTTTTGAAAACGTGTTTTTGGACACTACATTCTGCTTCAGTGCTCTTGAGTTTTGTTTTGTTTTCTTCCAAAAACTGATTATTATAGGAAATCTGATGTGTTCTTTGATTCCGGAGTACAGGTTGCTCGAAAGTCGTTATAGCTTATTTGATCATAAACTATTTGGTTGTTTACTGTTTTGCGTCTTATATCCAGTTTAAGTCATTACAATAAGAATACGAGGTGTTGCATCATGAACCAAGCCAAAGTGTCATATTTCGCAATGTTCTTGTAATTAAACGTAAAAAACATGCTATACAGGGATACGAGGAAGTAATTTGTCTCTACGATTCGAAAATGAAATAAGTTCGCCAATTTGCCACTATTGTTGCAGGCGAATTTTGCATCTCATCCCTATTTCGAATGCTTGATGGGGATTAGGTAAGCCCGGAAAATCCCATCCAACTGCTTTTGACATTTTATCTAAGAAAATGACTTATTGATGCACATTTTGTTTAACACATACTGTACATGTAGGCCTATGCAAAAGGAAATTATGGTTTGAGCAATAAAAGTGATGCAGGCTATTATGGTATGAATATAATTGTAAGCAGTGATGGCAGATTAAAAATAATTGATCGTGATGCTTCGTGCTTATTATTATCGATTAGTATTTATCATTCGTTTCTTGTAAACTTTCTAGATACGTTTCTATATATTAAGGTATACATGTAGCAACAAATGCTAAACAGCTGATAATATTTCTGCAACCTTCATTATAAATGTAGATCAGAAACATTATTCGAAATAACATTGTTACAATCAAGTGACATTGTATGACAATGACCAATACCCAGGGCAATGTTTTTGACTATTAAATTCGATAACACTCGTACGTTGCCTAAATATTCAGACACGTCTTAGCCAATTTCGACAACGTAACGTGATGCATTCACCAAAACAATATATTTGAATGCCAGTTTCGATGATATCATTAATTCGTCATTAAGTACATGTAATAGATAATGTAGCTTTTAAGAACGAAATCGTTTACTTGTTCACTTTTAATGTGATGCTTTTGCTTTGTGTGTCAGCATTTTCCGTAAGACATGGGCTGGGTGAGTCAAAAGTTGAACGCCACGGGATAAATCGTATATCTTTGTACCATATCGATATCCTACTTGCAAATATTGTAGAACTCTGTTTCTAGAATATAAATGTAAACTGGTTGGTAGGTTATTCAAGAATGCCTGGTAATGCTTTGTTTGGAGTACCACTGTACAAGTGTACCAGGTGATACAAACTTCCGTTGCCAGAGAATTTTGCAGGTAGAATTCAGACTGACTTACAATTGGTCAATCATATGTCGAGTAAAGGAAACTCATCGAATGCCATTTGTTGAATATAGGCTACGTACCCTGCAAAAATTAACCCACGGTGCGCAATTTAATACTCGGTCTGTCAGTTATTGAACATTTAATATTTCAACTTGCAAATCGTTAATAATTTCAAAATCAAGTCAAGCTAAAGTACTGTATCTTAAGTTATGGCGCCATCCAGATGGTGCTTTTAAGTGAGGCTGTAGCTCCTGGTCACAAGAGCATGGGATTTGTTTCTAGTTGATTTTTGAAATTCTGGACACTGGTCCAGGACAGCTGACCTCGAGTAACCCAACCCCCATTTGCGTGGGCTAAGCCAAATAGTTCTCCTTAGATATGCAAATGGTTTCGAGGGGCCCCGCACGGTTACGTAAGGATTATTAACAGACTGAAAGCGGGCCTTCCATTGCCAATAAATTCGTGCAAGAGTTAGACGTCGTTTGTGTCCTCGCCGCAGATAGTTTGACCACTACTGGACATTCTTTTGAATAGCAGCGAGAGATAGCCTCGGTGATCACCGTGCAGAATAACCCCCTTGACGGACCCCCACCCCCTCTAATGGGGCATGCAGTTCTTTCATTCGAACTGCCAGTTTTTATACCATCAGATGAGAACGGAAATCCCTCGCTATCTGCGAGCTGGCCTTCAGTTTCTGTAAATATTTCTGTCCTTCGCCTGGACAGATGCGCGCGGACTCGAAACTGGGCAAAATTTGCGGCTGGCCCCCGTGGGAAAAAAGTTGATCCAAGGTACTGTAATTCCAATCTTTTCGCGATTTTCTATCGCGAGATGGCGCTGAAACGCTGGGATGAGCGCCGGAAATCGATCCGCTGCCGGACTGCGATGTATAGGAGAAGTTCGGCCATGAAATCCTTTGAATGTGAAGCTACAATTAATCTTTAGTGGTTTGCCGTTTCTCTGACTTGCTTGCAAATACCTTTTTGTCGTCACTGTTCCCGTAAGAAACTACTTCCTTAGAGCTATAGACGGTCAAACCGCGCAATTGACAGAAATACGGTATTTCGAAAAGTACTTGGGTTGGTCAACCAGCAAACTTTTCATTTTCTAAGGGAACATAATTATATGTTTTCTATAGTTTTGAAACCACAAGAGATGATACTGTACAATGAGCGAATCATTTCATGGCATCTCGTTTAAATACAGTTTAAATACGTTTATACAGTGTGTGTGATCCATATTACATGAATATATGATCTACTACATGATGAGGTATTCACATCCGAATTCTCGCAGTGATTCTTGTCATAATATCGACTAACAAATCTCAAAGTTTGTGAATTTTTATAGAAGCGTGCATAACAGGACATGGAATTTTGCTTAAGAATTTATTCCATTCTTCTATTTGGCTTGAAATTAAACATTCAAGTAAAATGTATTTTTGAATAGCCTAAAATGTCATAACCGTGTATTTAAACTAAGCATTAACGTACTGCTTTCCCCCATACGGTCCGCGTATTGTATACAGGCGTAATGGTCAGCGACAAAACTGAAAATATAGCTTGCTGGTAAATTAATTTGATTTTATCTTTCGGAATTTGTAGACAGCGCTAACGGGGGTGAGGAAGAAAGTACAGGATGCGAATGAGAAAATTGCAAAAATAGCCCGTAAATTAGTGGAACGATGGGAAGAAGGGATGAGGAGGGATATTAAATAATAAAAAGAAAAATAATTACTTCATGAAGTGATGATTAGTTATCCGAGGGTTGCGTTTGATACATCACTTCACAAAATTTAACATTTGGGGGGGTCTAAGAGAGGTCCTCCGACCGGATAAATCCAATACCGCACCCCTCATCACCCCGCCATTCCTGCGAGGTCATCCATTGGTGACCTCTCGCTAACGTCGCTATGATTTCCAGTCTTTTTTATGCGTTTCGCACCGTCGTGATATCTATTTTTATTTACCACAATTTTGAATCTCAGCGCATCCCAACTTGACGCTTTAGCCGTTCGTTTTAAGTCAGCAAATTAACACCGTGCCCAATGCGACCAATTCACGGAATTAGCCGTAATTAAGTTAATGAAAGACGGCGAGGAGGATGGATGGATAGAGGGCGGCTAGCATGACGTCATTCTCAGCCATTATCGTGCTATTTCATTCGAAATGCACGACTTCAGTTAACAGAAATTGAACAAGGGGGAAAGTAAATAAATGGATGGTTTTTGTTAAAGAAATAAAAAAGTCGTCCGCTCAGGATTCGAACCTAGACCTTGGCAGGAGAATATCATTGGTGGAGCTCTTGTAAGGTATCCCGTAAGTCCGCCTTACGTGGTAGACGACGTAATCCCGGTGTGGGGAAAGTCCATTTCCTGCCTCGAATTTTTTCTTCGCTTAATTAAATGCGAAATACATTTCGGGAAACTCGTTGAAGCGGCGCTGAAAAGCGCCATCTTGGATGTTTTAAGTGGCAAGAAACTACGGGTATAGGCAATAATGATGCTTGATAGAAGCTGATTCCAGCCACATAAACCAAACTTTGGATACGAAAGATGTTTTTGGAGAATTTTCAGTATTTCAATTTCTGCTTTATAAAGTTCAAAATATCAGTAGTCATATTCCCGAAGATTAAATTTAAAATCATATCTTCTGATGTTTTCTCTGAAAAAAACGCGTTGATGAATCGTTTAAAGCCATCTACGTGTTTACACGATTGCATTTATCAGGATTTATCAACTAAAAGGGGGTGAATTTAAAAGGAAATTTACTTTTCAGTGTATTTCCTCAAACTGGCTTAGCTAAGCCAAATACGGAACTGGCAATTCAAAAACTCATGCTGTTTTCAGAATCGCGAGTTTTACACATGTTTATCTGGGTAAACAAATGTTTTCAGAAAATATCGCTGGCGACCTCTATTTCCTTTAGCCCATCCTGCTTACGTGTTGTTGTTGGACTTGGAGAAATAAATTTGTGGTGAGCGTTGCATGCACATTTAAGATGGACAAGGATGCCTCTGAAATGGACATTTTAAGCCTTCTACTGCTAATTATGTTAGTGAGCATATTCCAAAAACGGTTTCCGAAATCGAAGGATTACGTATGTTAAAAAGCACTGAGGACAGTCCATATGCAAAATAAATGCATTTAGATTGAGACAATATTACAATTTCAAATCCATTTGCCAATGTATTAATTTTAACATCGCATAGAAATACATTCAGTTTAGCAGGTATTGTAAATAACAAGTTTAAACGGGTTTTTTTCCTTTGAAAATAAGCGAAAGCTTGTTTAAAAAACCCATGGCTAACATTATTTTTAGTATTGCAGAAGTGCGTTTAGTTTTAACTGAGCAAAGACTAAATGGTTGCAAAGTATTTTTGCACTTTAGCAGATGTGAATCTATGACACCAATTGATTTAAAAATTTCTTCGATAACACTGTAGTAACGATATCAATTAGTGCGTTGGTTGTGCTCATCTTTGTATTTACCAACCTAAAGTGTACAAGTGTTCGACTACCAGGCTATTCCCATTTGGCATCGCATGAAAACATGTGTACGTGTACACCACAATTCAGAAATAGCAATTCTGAACACTTGCATTCAATTTTTCCACTTGTCTCGAATTATTTTTAGCAGAAACATTTCGGAAAGATCATGCTATAAAATAAGTTTCACTTTTATCACTAACCTGTTAGTTCGTGCACTTTAGATTTTACCGATTATTCATCTTCTAGCTGCTAGAATAACTGATATGTACTTGAATAGGGAACGACATTCAATTTAACGAAGGATTAAGAATATGTCAAACTTTGTTTAATGAATTGATTCATTCTCAGGCCACTTCCGTGCGAGGGGACGGCATAGGGAACCTACCTGGGAACCGGGAATTTTAAAATGGCGACCATCATTTTTTGCCCTAAACGTTCACAGGTGCTGATGTTTTTTATAGGCATATCGCGTCCGACAATACAGATGTTTTAGGGAAATGCTTATTATTAAGAGAATGTTTTGGGAATTTTTTACCGACCTTAAGGGGGAGGGCTTGATCTGGTGGGTCCAGGAGCCGGAGACAGCAAGGTCAAGTCAACGTGAAACGAGTTTTTGGGGTCTTTTTCCTCTTCTTAGCTTCCCACTGGCCTCCCCTCTCCCCCCCCTTCCTCCGTCCGTTTCCTCGTCCCTCCTGTTTTTATTATTTTTTTGATAAAAAAAAAATTCCGGGGGGTGGCCCTGTTGGCGATCTCGTTTGGGTGTAGTTAGGTGATTGAGAGGACTGGTCCGGACCGAACAACAGTGTGGTTTTTTATGAATTAAGACGGGAACAAGGGCTAAGAAATAGGGCACTTAGATGACTTGTGTCCCTTTCGCCTTCCTCTTTTTTATCCCCACCCCTGCCTCCATTCGCTTTTTTTTCTGCACCCTCTCTTGGGTCCTACATGTCCGAGCCTTTCTTCAGCGCTTTCAAAGGAGCTGGACAGACAGACTAATAGCCTGGAAGCTCGGACTCGCAGACTGTACCTGCTGTGCGCAGTTTTTTCTTCCTTAATTTCCTTTTTGGAGAGTTTTTTTGGAGTTTTATAAGGCTCACCCTTTCTTCCTCTTCGGTACGCTCGGATTTAACCTATTGTTCGTTTTTTAATACGGTCAGCATTTCGGAAACAGTGACCCGCATTGACCACCCCACAAAGCCATCAAAAACGTTTTTTTTTTATTATTTTAATTTTTTTTCCTCCTTCCGCAGGAAGCCCGCTTTCTTAAGAGGAAACTGTCCGTGGCACGCGGGCCGCATGGGGCTCCCGAGGGAACTAACGTGCCTGTTTTTTTTTCGCCGTGATTTTCCGAGAAAAAAATTCTAGTGCGTAAAACATCAAAAAGTTAATAGTGTTCATATGAAAAACATTGTTTGTTCTAAAGTGAAAATATCTATAGCCTGCTTCACATTAGCACATTAGCTAGACATACGTAATATTGAAATTGGACATCAGCTCCCGACGTCACATGACTAAGATATTTGAAGATATCGTGAATGTAATGATTGAACTGACAAATAATTAAACGTCAAAAAACGTCTGCAATTCTGGTTTCTTTTGCGGGAAAAAAATTCATTATACTTTGTAGCGTTTAGCAGCGAATTGCGGTCATTACACGTGTAAAGTTTGGCGTTGTATTTGGTGACGTTTGTCAAAATATCAGTCGTACAGTTATATTTGCTAATCGCACGCATAACACTGGCTAGACATGAGTAGATGAGCCTTTTACACGCAACATTGGTTGTCGGTGCAGTTTTCGTGGTTTTGTAACAATGTTATGGCATTGGCTAGCTGAAGTGTAAACAGCTGATTTTATTTCATCTGTTCGGTTGTGAGTCTCATGTGTTTTACCAGTCTGGAGGTCGTCTGGTTACCTAATGTTTGAACGAAAATTAAAGAGAACCCAAATAATTAGCTTATCTAACACGATCATTACTAATGACATTACCAACTATCATTACTCCTTCATTACATGTCGACCGAACACGCTTATGTTAAATTCTCATTATTACTGGCAAATATTCCATTTCAATTCACCTTCCCCGATCACGGCTGTCAGGTAATGCAGGTAGGGTGGAGTAATGATAGTTGGTAATGTGATTAGTAATAATCGTGTAAGGTCCGCTATTACCTTCGACTTTCGCAACAATGTATTAATTACTCTCAGTATAAATATGTAACATAAAAATATTCTTTGGTATGTGTATTTTCATCAGAAACACAGAGTGCAAAATTGCACACCGATCGGCCATTGGAAAGTGGGCGAAAAATGGCGTACTAGATTTTACTTTGACACCGAGCAAGTTAATAAAAGCCTGGTTAAAACAAATTCTTGGGCCACACTTAGCTTGAAATTAAAAGATAAATTCAACAAAAGAGAAAATGTTCGACGTTTCGATATGTAGTTTTGTGTGTATAAATTGTTTTATAAATTCGATTTTTTTTTCTTTGCGCACAAAATTAAATGACACTACATAGTCTATGTTTCATAGTTGGAGGATTCTCCTAGTTATATTATTTTAAAAAATGCACTGCTCTTTCTCTCATAAAATCACTTCAACGTTTCATAAAATTTCGAATAAGCTGACACACATTCGAAGCAAAGATCCTTTTGAGCAATTTCGACTTTTGTGCCACATTTAGCGGCTAGAGGGCACTGCTGGGTTGGCGTGTGGCTGAATTGACCATGTGCCACACCGAATAATCGATTTTTAAGCGGAATTCGAAGGGTATCGATTAGTGAGCGATAAAAGTTGGGGAGAGCACCCTCAGCTCAAGAAAACAAAAACAAAATTGCAGATACAACAATG
>JAQIXS010003280.1:0-18681 GCA_034700785.1 Rossiulus vilnensis
ATTTACCAGGAGATACACGGCCAGTGGAACCATTTATTTGCTACGTTTCGGAGTCTTAATTACCCCATCATCAGGCGCTAAAACAATTACAAAAAGTAATGAAAGAAATAAGCATCTGTTACAGACAGAACTCATCAACAAATATACAGTTGCAATATCATCCTTTACATACATCAAGGACTGAGAATCAAGAAAACGAGATGAATATAATGTGACTCCGAAACGTAGCAAATAAATGGTTCCTCTGGCCGTGTATCTCCTGGTAAATTTATTATTCATTATGTTTGCTTCTTCACAGTTTTTCCGATGTCAGTTCATCTGATCAGTAAATTGTTTGCCCACCCCTTGCTTATATGTCAATTTCAACCCTTCTGGGAAGGATTTCCATTAGATTTTGGGAAAAAATATCTCTTGAAATTATTTTCCATTCCTTCAGCAGACAGTTGAGAAGTCAGACATTGATTTTTGTTTTTTTTATCTGACTCGAAAATGACGTTCCAGTTAATCCCAGAGATGTTTCACTGCGTTAGGGTCAGTATTCTGCGCGAGCCTGTCTAGCTTTTTGACACCCATGTGTTCCAATCATTGACCTCAGTTTGTGGATGGGTGGATGTGGTGAGGGGTACACAAATGACCTTTCCCAGAACGGTTCCCATAATGTTAGTAGCGTAAAAGTAGCAAGAATGACCTTACACTGAGCGGCCTTCATAATTCCTGTCACAGGAGACGAAAAATGTCAAAATCACGAAAGACAGCCCTATACCATTATAGCTCATAGGTTTTTACTGTTCCAATGTCCGAGTATGTCACGAGTATGGAACGAACTGATTGAAAACTAGGTAAAAATGATTAAAAACTAAAAAAAGAAAATATTTTGGTCATGTATTTGCAACTAAATGGCCATTGTTGCAATTCAAAACATGGCTGAATCAGATTTCTTTTCTTTCCTGAAAGTACTGCTAGAATTAGCTGCATAAATTAACCATCTCGATCCGATGTTTAAAAATTAAATTAAAGTAATATTACGTAATTAATTTGTTCGATGTGATAGCGTTTTCCTTAACCTTACGGAACATGAAGGGAGAAGGATGGAGAACTCACTGGACGTCCTTTTATGGATGGCTCCTTACCTCATAATTAACTTGGGTTCAAAAGGCATTAAATGACATTTCCTTAAGATGCACGCTCTGTATACAGTGTATACAGTAGCAAGGACATCGGTCATGAGCCAATATTATATAGCTAAATAATTCACGTTGTCAAGTCTTCGAAACAAGCACGACGCCGTCATTCAGCATCCAGAGTGCAGGCACCGATTTCGCCAAATGTCTTCTGCAAACGACCTATGCCACGAACCCATTCTTCCACTTGTCACCGCGTCTGATTAGTGTCAGGCTCGGCTGGCATGGCCTGCCAGAACATTCGGGCTTATTATTTATTGGCGCATTAGCGCAACCCGGTCTTCATCTTTCATTTCGTATTCAAAAACAAAGATCTCGATCATCATAGCCCAGAGTTGCTTGGCGCACAAACTTCGCCAAGCAACACAAAGACCTTGGCAGCAAGCCTGTAAAAATGGCAAGCGATTAAAGCCAATGGCGGCATTAGCAATTTCATTTGGTGACCCAGGTCCATCGAAACACGTTTCGCATTCTGGAAGGGCGCCCTTTCTGGATTTGCGGAGTGCAGAAACCCTCTTCGCCAAAAAGAAAGCATGGCCATGGGTTTATTACATTTCCGCTTGATGCACTCCCAACTCCTGCCGCAAGATTAGTTTCCAGCAAATGAAACATTCCCATTTAACGACTCGTACGCGTGGAATGTTAAGCGGCGATGGTAAAATAACCTTTAAGATAATAGAGCGCAAAACACGGCAACAAAACAAGAGAGGCCAACATAGGAAGCGAAACCATAGCGTGGCTCCGAAAATTAAGATTCTCTGGCCGTCCTGATGTTTATCAGCTGCGATAACCGGTTAAGATATGGGACAGGACGTGCTTGACACGACCTTGCCTGATCCGGCCGAAGCTGCAGAAACCACTGCGCTGCTTGACATGCAAATTGCTTGCACATGCTTTGCTTCTGGATTGTGAATTTGCTCCTTCCCCCGACATCATCCTCGGTCCACAGAGAGAGCACTAGGGAGTTGATTCAAATTTAATAAGGAATTTGGGGCGCTGATGCCAGTGGAAGCAAACGTTTTCCTAAGATAAACATTATAATATGTGTAAAATGGTGTGGTTATGGCAAAGTAATTTCCTCTTAGAAGTCTCTCAACGCTGGTTCCAACATGTTTGAAAATGCTGCTTTATGTGATGCTGGTTTTATTGGTGGGAAAAGGAAAATACTACCAAATCGCGTAATGATCTGTAGGTTGCCATGTGATGCTCATGTGTGCTTTCTGAAATTCAATTACTTGAATTTTATTTAATCTGCTGTGCTGCAACTAAATTATACATTGTACTTAAATGCATTTCTATGCAATATTTTGGATTTATCAGATTATTTAATCCAATTAAATATTGTGATTTTAACATTATGTTGCATCAAATAATTCATATTGTGTACCCACATACTGTAGAAATCTATAGTGACCTACCCAATCATACAAAGTTAACAATTTCCAAATTGCCACACATGTATGAACCAGCAATAATCGGACCATTAACTCTTAAATTGTAACAAGATTGTGTTCTGACAGAAAGGCGATGAAAAACAAAATGTGCATGCATATTGTTTAAGAAGACAGCGCCATAACACATTCAACCTTAAATCGCTGACAAGGAAAAATAATAAAGTTTAATTTTACGATTGATACGGTTGATTATGGCTGGTTTTTAGATGTGACAATATACAGTATTTGGACCGCTAACAATGATTAATTAAATGATAACAATTGTGCTAATTGTGTTTATCAAATAACAACACTTATTCTTTTGAGCATCATAAACACAAATTAGCACAATTTTTCAATTCCTCGATTCTTCTAATACTCGAAGACAATCTATAAATAACTACTGTGTAGTGTCAAGTCGTCATGAAATTTTAGACTTGTGACCCTTTCATGTAAAATATGGACTCTCCAAAAAATCACATACCATGCAGGATTTCATGAGGGGGAAATTCGTGGAATGCCGATGTTGGAAAGCTAAAATGAATCGAAGGAATGCAAGAACATTCCATAGTAAGGTCGGCCAAATTCACCCCTATGCAATCAGGGGTAGGTGAAGCTTGTGGTTCGAATCCCTGAGGATATAAGGGTATGGTGAGAAGGTGAGGGGAAATTTCTATTATCTATGGTTGCGAGTGTGGCCACGCTGCTAACTGATTTATTGTGTTTTTTGTTGATTGAATGATGATGTTATGATAGTTGGATTGAGGATGTGGAGATGTGCTCGAGAGATGATGTAAATGCTGATTATCCGGTCCGCTAATGCTTATTGATTCCTATGTTATAGTTTAAGGATTATAGTGTAAATGTATCATCCCCTGATTTGAAAATGTGGTTATCTGATGGAATAAGTTCTTATGTATAGTGTGGGGTGAGACAGGTTTTCCATTACTAGTGATTGAATTGTTATTTATTAAATTTTTTAATTATTGAGATATATATTGGTCCATCTGCATTCATTTGTGGGGGGAAAATTTGCCTATTAATACTTTGAATGATTTGGCCCCAAGAATTTGGAGTGATAATCTGAAATTATGTGTAACTAAGAATTTCGCTCACTTGAATATTGTTCGGGTTGTAAATGAAATCGGAATCCCATTGAATTGAGCTTTAATGAGATGAAAAATTGTAATGAATAATCTATCTTCGTCCATTCTTATTGATGAGTTTATTTACCTTGTTATTTCGCGCATTATTTTATTGTTCTGAAACCTTAGATTAAATTTATTTAATCTGATGCATTTAATGAGTCTGTTCAACCAACTTCTAAGAGGGATTAAGCCCGGTGACAGGGCTTCAAACCGAACCGTCACAGACTGGCTTGCTGCAGCCAAACCCTTTCCTTACATTATGCTCTCTACTGTGCATACCATTATGAAATTAACGCTTCCCAATTGCGAAGTAAGCTCCTGTGCTCCAATACTCCATGAGAATTGAACAAAGCAACCCTGGTCTGACTTTCAAAGGCATCGCAGTTCTTTGTTAATATTGCAAGAAAGCAACACTAAATCGCATGTTTTAATTTGCGTTAGTGCACTCGCGAGTACGCTATAAGACCGACCTTAATTCTCCTCTAAATCCTAAGTCCTTTTGTTTTAAACGACCCTTTTGCATCTCGCAGCCGATTTGATATTCAATCCTTTCAGGGAACATTAGCACGGGTTTATTGCTTTGCGAGCTACTTTGGATGCTATTTAAATGCATTTTCACGTTTGTAATTCACATTTTCTGTGGAGCTACGGCCGGTGCAATGTGGTTAATGGCAAGTACAATAATGAGAAATGCTTATTTTAAAATTCTGTAGAAAATATACTCTAAGGTAAGACATTATGTATATGAACCTCTTCGTGTTGGGAGAGCTTGTGCGGTATGAGAGTTTAAACAACTCCAAAAAAAAAAAACGAAATAATTTGGGACAGATTACATAATACTGCGTATGAAATCTTACTTTTTATATAAAGTTTCATTTTAAGCTTTATTGCAAATTTTCATATTGTCACTAAAATGTGGAGCATATCGTTTTTATGATATAAGCACTCCTTTATTGGTAAGTTTAATCATCAAGATAGAAAGTGAAGCCTGACTAAAAGTATGCATGTATACTTGTAGTAAATGTACAGCATATACTTTTAGTATATAATATAAGCTGTGGAAAGGTGTTAATGAAGGCGCTTTGCACTAACCTCGAAAATATGAAAATTCCAAAAGCCATATAGGCCTAATTAATGTATATAAGGTATAATTTCACTTCCGTTTTAAAGGCACAATTAAAAGTGCTTATCTAAACTATAAATTAACAATGTTGCAAGCACTGACACACAATTATGGGCAAATAAAATCGTAAGCCAAATTAGTCTGAGATGTTTTAATGCAAACATTGCGTTTTTCAATTTTTTTGTTAAAAAAGTTTCCTGGATGACTATCATAAATAAGACATTTCTGCTCAAAGAGTCTTGCTTAATACGGTCTCCCAATTGTAAAGAATCGATTACATGTGTATATACCTCGTATAACCCCTTAATTGATGACCAATGCTAGAGGCAATAGCTTATTATCCATTTCAATAATTACAATCTCCAAATTATGTCCGTTCTAGTCTAAGCATAGGCTCTCCCTCTGTTATCTCCGCAGATTACAGGCTTATATATAATATACTTGGATAAATATATCACATGGGAAAATGATTGATGGTAAATAACGTTGCTATCATAACCCACTTATTATTTTCTGTTCCCTTTAATATAAATGTACGAGTGCATAATAAGCGATGAGGCCTTGCAATGCATCGGAAAACACGACTGACCAAACGAATGTGTTCAAGCAAAAATAAAAGACAAATTAAATTACTTAATACAAATATTGAAATTAGGTATTTCCTAAAGTTAATATAATATTCGATTGTCAAAAATAACGATCCAATCTTGAAATACTTGCACAATCGCAATGCGATATTCGGCCGATTCGGACATCTACGGCCTAAACCATTTATTTCATTTTCTATTTGATAATTAAGTTCTCAATGACCAATAAATAATATATTATCATATGAAAAATCATTCAAACAAACCATAAAGCGTGTAATAAAATTATTATTACTGATAGTAGGTATTATGTTAAATAATAGACGATCCTGGCACATACGAATTAAACCATTTCATTTGCTATTTTATATTTATGAAGTTTTAAAAGCCATGATAAATACTCTATAATCGCGTGAACAAATGTTTTATTAAAAATAATATTTTATTAGTCATCTTAATTTAATTACATGTACATAACCATAGGCGATTGATCATGCCAATGCCAAACTGTTTCCACTTTGTAAATAATAATAAATGCTTGTACAGTTTCAATTAACGAAAGTTATCGGTTTAGTGGTGTGAACAGATAAATAGAAATTTAATTACAGCGCGTGTATATCTTTGCTTCCAGCATAACCGATGTTCTGTAACTTGTCAAATTTTAGTGCATGGCCTCCTTAAAGCTGGGCAAACACTGCTTGCACTGTAGCATTGCACGTTTGCTCACTAAATTACTTTTTAATATTCATGTTCATATACAATGAGCTCGAACAGATACTATATCTAATAAAATTATTATAATAACGTTTTCATTTTATATTTAAATTATGTATTCAGTATCACAATTTTCAAATTAGCAGACAAGTAGGAAAATCCCTTGTAGTGCAGCACTTAATTGTTTTAAAGTAAACAATTCCTTTAAACATGTCGGTAAGCGGAATACTTATTTCTGAATAGTGATTTGTAGCACTGAAAACGTTGTAGTATTTAGAATATCTTCATCTGCATCCACCTGTTTCATTAAATTCACATCTAAAGATGTAATTAAGATACACTTTATATGATACATTATTTAAGACTCCCATATCAGCAGAGATGTTCATATTTTGGATTTCGCATGCTTAAATATTGCAAAAAAATACATTATCTTCGCGGCATCCAGACTAATTGGAACAGTTTGACTGCCACGTTTTAATATTATGCTTGGGGAATTTCTGAAAGATTCCATTTAAAAAGATGATCAGGATAGCATTTGCTAAGTCTATTCACTGCTAAAAACACAGTTGACGTTGAAGTAAAGCAAAATTGCATGAAACATCCAGCAAACTAGTTTGAATTGTGTCTTTGAATGTACAATGTGTGGACTGAAACAAGACCAAAGTTCTTCGAGTGTCGCTCCTTGACCCATAACAAATCCCACAAATGACAATGTGAAGTTCATTCTCTTATCTTCCATTGGGTACTTTGAGATCACGGTCCTCTCCCACGACTCGATAACTTCGAAACCTCAAAGTTATAAATGATCGGTTAAATATAACAATTTGAGTGTTGCTGGAAGTCGTACTTCATCAATCATCCTGGCGCTGACCACCGCTTCTCCTCCATTATTCAGATAAACCAGGCATATGCTCCAGCTTGATGATAAATCCTCTGGCTCTTGTTGTATCGCCCAAGGCCACCACGTAGACCTCGGTGCACCGGCATGGGGTCTCCTTCTTCGCCCTGCAAGTGGCGTTTTATACTGTGGGAAGTGCACTTGACCAGATGTGACCACTGGGATGCTTCAGGGGCCTCCGAGCGTGCTTCTCAGACTCTCAACGGCATTTTTATGGGCAAACCGATTGGGCGAAAGCCATTGCTTCGGACGCCAATTTACAATGCTTCGCTGGCGTAACGGAAGTCAGTCAAATTATCGCACTGAACTGGAAACCGTTATCAGCAGCTAAAGAAACCGAGCCATTCTTCCGCGACTGCGAGCGATGAGCAGCACCTTTCAGTCGTTGAAACTCAGTGACCATCTCGAATGATGAGGGTAGTTCTGGTCACGCGTGGTGGATGTGAACTGAACAAGTCGATGCCATGTCTTAACCGCACATTAAAAGTCTAATCGGGTGATAATGGAGTTGATGTCGGTAGTTTCAGCGATTCAGTGTGAGGGAAAACCACTGGGTGTCTTGCTCAGATTAAGCACCTGAACGACGAGCATTTTAAGCAAATAAACCTAATTCAAGTGAATTTACTGGATGATAGTCATTCAAATAATTAAATTGCCTTCTACAAGTACTTTAAGATACGTTCGCCAGCAAGTTAAGTAGAACAAAATCTAATTCAAAAACCCATTTTCGTAAAAAATCTTATTAAGAATCCAAAGGATTGGCAGGTCTCAGTCTTTAAGATATAAAATGCAGTCTGTGTATGCATGTATTGAAGATCGTGAAAGATGTGCTTTTTTAATATTCAACATAAACTCTTTATGCTTCTACGATGGATTGTAACGTTTACCATGAAGCTATTTTAACAGTTTGTTTATTTTCAGAAAATTTGTTTTTGAAATAAAATAAAAAATAGCATTATGTGAAGAAAATAATGCATGATTATGCTCAGAAAAAATATGTTTGTAAGACTATGCTTGCTTATATTTCGCTTGTTACATAGCACTGAAGAGATTTCGTTGTTTTTAAGTTTTTTGTGTTAAATTCAGCATATGGTAAGCAACTACCTCATTGAGTGGCTTCTAGGTATTTGTCCGCCTTAAGATGTCATATTAGAAACCATGGCACTGTTTACATTGTTTGTTATGCCATGCCTTAGATCAAACAAAGTCCTGATTTGGACAATGATGTATACATATAATATTAATACATACATGCAAGACTACTGAAGCATAAATCAAAGTCATAACTGTGCCTAGAAGATAATATTTGGCGAAGGCACATGAAAAAATAGAAAAATATGCTTACCGAAAATACATTTTTACAAAGCACACAGGTGGTTTCATCATAAACAAATAATGTCCATTTCTGATAAATATATGGTGAGTGTCCTAGTTTGGTTTCTGATATTTGCATATGTAATCTTAAATGTCATGGTATTGTTTTTCATATTTTAAACAAATACCATGACGTTCAAACATAATTTTAATATAAAACTATTGAAACAAATCAAAGTCTTAACTGTGCTAACAATGTTAGTGAATAATGTTTAGTGAAACCCAGTGGGCAAAATAAAAGAAATTTTGGTATAAAAAGTGTATAATATCTATGTTTTCTTATTTTATAACATATTTAACGTAATACAATTCAGAGTAATTACCTGATTAACGTAAAAGATTAAAAAAAAATACTAATGACTTCAACAAATGCAACAACGAATATTTTGACTAGTAAAATACATGCTTAATTATCTGTTGCAATACCATTGCAAATATTGTAGCTCATGTTCAGAAGCAATATGCGAGCGCATGAAACAACCTATTAGATAAGAACAGATTAAAAACAAATGCGAATTTTAACACATAACTCCATAAAGAGAATGCAGGTAAACCATACATGTATATCATGCAAAATTAACTTCGAAATGGAAAACGGACTTAGAAAAGCAGACTGCGGAAACCACTCGAGCACGCAAAGAAGTATAAGATTATGTATAATAAATAAGTCTTCTTAGCAAAAATGGATTTCTAAATACGCATATTATAATTTGCCTGTTTACAACTCCATTTCGGCAAAACAACGATAAACATCTTTTTGATGATGAGCCCTGTTCAATGGTCTGATTGTTTTTTACAATGAGGGGACGATACGTTACCAAATAGAAATTGAGATTTATATTTAGATAAATCAGATTGCCGACTAGAATCATGTACTGAAGGGAGCCAAAGAGACAAACTATGCTTTTAAATTAATTTAGATAACATTTTACATTTTATTTCCGAAAGCGCATTACAAATACTTTCATGTATAATATCGCCTATATTATAGGGTGTTTACGAAAAAGTATACAATAACAGAAATCCGTGCACGACACTCATTTGAAAATGTTTTCATAATAAATTGCTTATTTGAAATAGCCAAGTTTCAATGCAAAAATATTTTAAAACCAATTTTAGAAAAATGTATTATCTAAGTGCATAGTAAAGGGAAAGTAGTCTCATGGTCCTCGACAAACCCTTGTACATGGATTTGTTTATACAGATGTTATTCTTTTAACAAAGTAGAAAACTAATCTTCTAAATAAATTACGTACTTTTTTCTAATTTATAACTTATATGTACTGCCTTAATCACTTAGATACAATACAGTTCCTTACTGTACAGACAGAAAAATATGCATGCGGCGTGAGTTGGGCGTTTACCAGCTTGTAATTTTGACTGAAATTTCATATTGTTAAATTGTTCAACGACATTACACGACAGTTTCATGACTGAATTACAAGCAATGCGTGTACTAGAAACATTTCCATTAGCTGTTAAAGAGTGAAGAACATTTTAATTAACACTTTGTATTATTCCAATCAATATCTCCATCCAGAAATAACATTTGTGTTTCAAATGAACAGTTTTAACCCACAGAGGAATTGCAAATATTCTCTTAATTAAATGCTTAATGTCTTTATCTAAATCGTATGCATGCCAAGCAGCAATTTTAACACTTAGTGAAGATAAACAATGCATTTACATGCCACGCGCCTACAAAAATTAGATAATGCCTAGTGTGGTTTCCAACCAAACGTCAGTACGTGGATATTTAACAAAGTATCTCTCATTTAAAATGGTTTCAAATTGCAAAGCTTAATTTCTTTCAAAAATTACCAAATCTTTCATAGAAACATGTAATAGTGCAATTGGACGTTTATTAATTTCACAATTAGAAATTATGCACACTGTACATCGTCTTTAGATAAATGCATAATGTAATAAGCATGAGTGTATTTAAAGGTTGTTTTACATTATGAGTCACACACGACATTAAAGTGCGTATCAATAGCAAATTTCATTTAGCGATGGGTATATTTTAAATTGCGAAAAAGGAGTAATTTATTCACGACTCCGTAATTTGCACCAGGGTTACTTAAAATATACCAAATCCACTACTTAATTACGCTATCACTGATCCAGTACCACTTTGAAGTGCTCGAAAGAGCACGCAGTAATGCAGTATAAACGTACAGCCTAGCACCTAGTAAAACTTAATATTTGCTCACGCACTTCAACGCACTCGCTGTCATAAGTGACATTGTTACGGCCTGACAATACCTTATAGACATTTTATCAAAACATAGTTGCGAAGCGCAATATCGCCGCTATTGAAAGTCTGCTTTATTCAAATTACGCAGTCCGGTCGTCACTTCGATTGCATTATGCGTCGACACAAAGCCCTGTCAGTCAAAAGAACTTCGCGCGTTTCTGCTTCAATGAGGTTCACCCAAGATTTCCAAATATGGATTTCGGAATCCAATCTCTGATGCGTGTACGAATCGATCACACGATGCAAGGTATTTGGCGTCAGGTTCGAAAGAAGAAAAAAAACCGTTGAGTTTAGAGATAATTATTTCACATTCAGGCTGTCCATATTTACCGTTCTAAGACGGATCCTTGAGAACTGAGAGCTTTTTTAAAGAATTCCATTCTATACTTTTGCATTTTGTTTTAGCGAAAATAAATTCATGAATCCATTCATGCTTAGAGATAGCAATATAATTATAGAATATACAAAACAGAATTAGAAACAAAGCTTCACGAGGACTTTATAATGACCCAGATCAATGCGTGCAGACCTGCAACCATGACACAGAATCAACAGCGGATAAAAGATTGGATCGATTTGCCACGTGCTATCATCCGACAAAGTGTATTAATCATCCAATCGTTTTATAGTTTTCCTCCCTGCCCCAGTTGTTTGTGGAAATTCCCCACGGATTTGCTTGTTTCTGCGGAAAACAACGATGCAGACACTCGTCTGATTAGGCCGGCAACAATTCATTATTTGGACAAATGCTAACAGACAAATAAAAAGCTTACATGGTTGTTGCAAACAATTTCTTCACACCTACAGGATGGTTCTTATGAAATACACGCAGTCACAGACCCGAAATCCCCGAAGAAGAGTAAATTTTTCTTGTGAGACTTTCTGACACGTTGCGTTTAAATGGACAGCGATTGCGATAGGAAATCCTTGTCCCATATGACGCTTTGTAGGCCACCGCAATTAACCTTTGGGTAAATTGGAGAAGCCTATTGCTTGTCTGCCGAAATTTCTTTTGTCAAAAAAAGACAAGAGCAGCAACAATGATATTTCGAAATATTGAAAAACTAATTGATGCGAACAGCTTTGGTTTGATTCGGGGAATTTTATGAGAATGCAGCATTTGAGACTACTATTTGCCAAATTTTTAATGAATGCGTTAACAATGACACGTTTGATTTAACATCTCACGCTTCTTGACCAATTAAATAACGACACCTTTAAGCTTATGCTAACTAAATTAAATTAATGCTTGCTTTATTATTTGGCTACACAGAAATGTTGCAAACTGCCATAGAAATTCACAGAAGCGTTTCTTAGTGCCAATTTAAATGGTTGTAAACTAATTTTATCCTTCTCTATAACTTTATATTTAGAAGATGTGCGTTAACTTTACCAGGTACCGAGACATTTCAATGACCTTGAAAAAATATTGAAGGTCAATGTCAATCACTCTATTTGGGTTTCTTGATATTGACTTCCTATTCAATGCCATATTACTTTTGCGATTTTTCCAATTATATTTAATTTAAAGTGGGGTTTACGTTCCGTGAAACAGGATATGCTTACATGCACAAAATTCTTTATCAACTAAAATTGTAAGTAACGGATCGTGAGTTTTTATGGCAAATCTGCATATTATGTTTGAAGTGGTACTTGAAAAGCCCACACAGTGGACATATATCTGATATTGATTTTTTAAAAGTTGTTTACTAATTCACTGTAATATTTCATAAGCTCAGTGAATGTCAACATCAGTGTATAACGAGTGTATAAGGTGAAACCTTATGGTTTCCTAGCATCATCATAATTATTAACAAAGAAAACGGTTGACGTTAAGTTTGTGGTGGGTGAAGTTAATTTTTAATGCGAGCACAAAGTGCTCTATAATTTAATAAATAGCTAGTAGAAAATCCCATAGCAAGCATTAGCAGCGGTTCATGTCAATTATAATATCGCTGAACACTAAAATGGTTCATTACTATACGGTACAACTTTGAACTTAATTATTCTCAGTGTAATTCAAATGCGGATAATGAATCAACAAACTACCAATCCACCTCCCCCATAAACATTTTAACAACCCTGGAAATTTGCTCTGAAGCATGTTGTAAGCTAGTGACAACATGAGCTAAACATGTAATAAGTAGCATTACTAAATATTCTGTAGCACTGACCACATCGCTGAAGCCATACTTACTAAAAAAACATCTTTATTGGAAAGTCAGGATTTGTTATACATGAATCTCCAAATTTCTTATAGCTTGTCAGGACAGGCTAGTTAGTTCTTTGCAACAGGGTCAGCGTCACAAAAGAAATGAATGTCGGCTGGATCCGACACTCATTAGCAAGGTCAAGCAAACAAAGTAGACAATTGTTTCAAAAGATGGAAAAAAGTTGTACAGTACGTAATGCTGTAGGAAATATTTTAGCAGTTCTGATTTCCAAATCAGAACAGAGGTGTGATTTTAACCTATGAGATGTTATTGTATGTAACATCAGCCGTCGAATCAATTCCAAGGAACCCACGTTCTTGAAATTGCCATTGAAATATGTCAATGCAATTTAACAAGAATTCATTAATGTGGCCCTAGAGCTTCGACCTACAATTTAAATGGGATAGTGTTGTACATAAAATGATTTCTATAATTATACATACACATGCATAAATCAGCTACAATCTTCAGAATGTGTTATTCGCATATAGGTTTAAATGCAAAAGTATGGATTTTCTTCCATAAACTATAATGATAAATTCATCCTAGAAAATTGGATAAATGAAATCTCTAGTTGCTGTTGATAGCCCTAAGATGAATGGTTCATTTTTCATCGTTTCGCATCCATCAGTTCGCACGCGTGGAGGTTAACAGTGGCATCAACAATGTTTGCTCCTAAGTGCTTTGGGAAATCAATATTGCTACGTGCAATAAAATTTAATTAAATTAATAACTGTTTTTAAAAAGCCGAGCACTACAGCATTCACAAGCCTAATTGTTTTGCTTTGGAGATGAGAGACATTATGCCAGGGCTTTGAAGGCCATTTGAAAGCTACTTGAAAGCTGAAAAAAATGCATAAGTATATTAATGTACATGAAGATGCATGCACAAATAGTTGTTTAAGAACGCGCTACTCTGTTAATAAAACATGACAAAAATAGCAGACAATGATGGACCGCAAGTACAAAACGGAAGCAGACTTTCTTCTAATGTAACACGGGCTGTCAACTTTTTATAAACGAGCTAGTCTTGTTTCCTATTTTTGAATACATTTGAATGCTATTTTAGAATTTTTTTGAAAGTAATTTTAAAAGTAATTTTAGCCTTTAAGCCATAGCCTGTGTACAGTTTAATGTTATTTACAAATAATAATACTATTTCCTTAAAGTACAACTATCATATTTTATAATTCTAAAAATAAAATTATTAATCAACTGAAACAAAAAGGAAACAGTATTAATAATGCAGGAAACATGTAGATTATATGATTTACTCCACACATGGCTAGGCCTAAAATTAGCCACACATGGACCTATTTGTCCATAAATGCCCATAAACTGTTTAGATAAGCCCATTAAATCCACATACATTTTTATATCATACACATATAAATGTATGTTTTTATTTTCTTACATATGACCGTTTATGTCAACATACATGTATTTACTGATATGGTCATACAATAATATCGATATTTGTCCATACCTGGAAAATATATAGTAGGCCTAACTATAAAACAGGTTAAACCGGGGAACAACCGGTAACAGTGCGGTGCTGCAGCGCACATGGTAAACAACCATGGCATCCAAAGCTAATCGATTCTTACTGATCAAATTTTAAAACTCCTTAAAGGCTTTTTCAATTCACTTCAGAAAGCAATCCTCGTGAATTACGTTTGTTGGATTCGTGTTTCAGGTTGGAAAACAACGGAAACCACAGTCCTTTTTGTTTCCGAGAACAATTGCAAGCGATGGTCAATGACCAACGACTGCAAAAGCATTTCCGAAATGCACTTTCGGCAGATGCTTCGGGGACTTTGAATTTGGAGGGCCTGAGATTTCGTTCAACTATCTGATGACAAGGACTGACGATGACAAGACGAGCCCCCCACGCTGCTAGTTTACAGAAACCTACGAAGTAGAACGAACAGCAATGGTAACACGCTTTCTTGTTAGACAATAGTTTCTCTCCATTAGCTTTTAATTTGGCAATAACTCTCACCACGCAATGCTGATAATGGCTTGATGAAGCGCAGCAGCAACGCTCAGGCAAGACTGGACTCTCATTACAAATGCGACCTGAACATCTGTCAACTCTTGGCTGGTTCCACGTCAACACACAAGCTTTTCCAAACAAACTGTGCACATTGAAAACTTTCCTTAGGTCCACAAATTTATCTGCAGAATTTACATCGCAGCTACAGTGTTCCTCTGAGCAAACAGCAGTGTACCATCATAGGGCTTTCAGAGCTCGCAAATCATTAAAAGTGCTCAAAGATAGAAACAGAGATGCATATCAATCAGATCAGATCATTGCTGAAGGCACTGAAAGCGATTTTAAACCTGTGGGAATTGTGGACGTTTACTAGCTCTCAATCCAGGACATGAATACATCAGAAAAAGACGATACACTTAAATACCAAACAGGATGATTCGCAAACAGAGCTATATTTTAGTGATGTGCTTTAGCAATGAAGAAAGGTACTTTAAGACATTTGTAAACAACTAATATAAAAATCATGGGACGAATTTAATAGGAAGACATTATTTCAAGGTCATTGACAACTCTTATAACTAGTGTTTTGGCAGATTACTTTATGGCTGCACAAATTTATTATCTTTCACAAGCGATTGACAGAAATATCAAAATTGACAAAAATAAGATCTCATTGTTAAAGCATGTTCGAATCAAACACGTTCTGCAAATAATAGGCAATTAAATTCAATCATTTCTATTCAATGTGGGATGCTATCTTTTATTGGTATTGTAATGGTCTTTCCACTCGCCAAAAGCAAAAAATCACATTGCACACATGCGTCCCCACTTGTCTTTCAGAAAGAATCGTTAACTCAGTCCAGTCTGTCTCAAGTACATGTAAGCGCGATATTGAACATGGGCTGTTTTGTACAATTGCAATGTAGAGGTTGTTTTAACCTAACTTTATAACAAATGGTTTATTATGTGTCAATTCCTTAAACTTTGATAAACGTTTAATAAACAGCAAATGGGTATAAACATTTTGCTGGAAAAAAATTAAAATCACTGATTTGGTTTGCCGGAGCGGTTTAATTTTAAATTGTCATCCTCTGCTAACTAGTGCAACATATCCATGTATAAAGAGATATGTGCCGGTTTCTTTGTTTTCATGGCAAAAAGAACTACCAATTTGGTTTATCTTGTTGCCTGTTGCTTGCATGCGATCAGCGTTTAGAATATCGAAAGCAAGCATTCAAGTATACTACGTGTATAATGAACATAATGTGCTCATAGAAGCCAATGGGAAAATATACGCTATGTAATACGATTTTTGCATCCATTACCGTTTTCCAGATGACTGATTTGAATTTTCTAACAGATAAGATTGCTAAATTTGAACTGTTCATTCTTATCTATGTATATGTATTCCCTCTTCCATTGTGTAGTCAAAGCCAATACAATGGGGTAAGCGCAATAATTTCTGTCAATTATTCAGTGCAAATATAATTTAAAAGGTTCAGTTTTGCTTACTTCACAAGCTGCACATGTATGAAAAAAAATATGGAAAATAAAATGACCTAAAGCTAAGTAAAGAATAATAATTTAACATATTCAGATGTACATGTACATACATACCTTTCTGGAATAGGTGCGCAAAGAAGCCTTATGATGACTGCTTATATACAATAGGATTAAAATATAAATGAACAAGCACAAAAACCGGTAATTTTAAAAGCTGGGTAGCGATGCGAAAAAGAAAATCTTATGCAATGAAGCAACAGGAAAAGTGATAAACCGAAATCGTTGTGCCATAAATACATGGTAATCTAATATTCTTGTCTGGTTCATCAAACTTCACATTTACAGTATTCTAAGATCGCAAGCATACTTTATGCCCATACGAACAATTGATCTTCACGTGCGAAATATAATGAAAGAACTTTAAATGTCGAGGAGGAGCCATTAGACGAATCAGATAATAAAAGCATTAGTAACAACCATGCATATATAACTGTCTAACATATCAATCTCGAAAATCTAAATTACCATAAAACAGTCGTTCATACTGAGAAACTGTCATATAAAAGCTTATAATCTACACGTGCGATTTTTTTCCAACATATTACATGGAATAAACGTCTATCGCATTTCGTTGTGATTATTCGCAAAACAAGTTGCAATATAAACAGAAAATGTAATATCAAGTTTGCATTACGGTGACTGATAAATAATGAAACACAAATAACTTAATTTAAGAATCTGTACTACAGAAATGACCGAGCTATAAGTGTTGGGTTTTTTACATGCTGGGTTTATAATTGATATTTGAAGAGAGTTGACAAATAATAAACCAGCCCTGTACCACAGAAAGTTTAAAAACTGCTGATGAATATTAGAAATGGTAACATTTTCACAATGTCTACACCAATACTGAGCGTGATTTTCTAATTTTGAAAAGTTTACATAATCTAAAGTCCGATGGTTGGTAATCTGAGAAAAGTATAGTTTCCACAAGGAAAGCGTATCCACTATACATCGCATGCATGTACAAGCAGTACTGCAAGATTGAAGTGTAGGGAAGATTTTGGATTTATAAAACGAATAGTGGAACATTTCTTTCCCAATGTTTTTCTGCAGCTTCTATATATTAAAAAATCTGAAGTGTCTTTTATATGCAGCATTTTACGATTCACGTAATGCGGAAATTTGTCTAACTGCTACACAATAGCAAGGTGTAAGTAAGCTACTCCCTCGCGCTAGACAATATCAGATTTATCGAGTACTGATTTACTTTCGAAAAGTCAGGATAAATCTCAAAATAAATTAGGCAATGAACGTTTAATAAAGATTAACTTACATGTATGTCCTTGCTATCGTGGCGCAGCAAGACAAATTTAACTTTTTAATTTTTATGGAAAATGTTTGTGAAAATGGCTAATAAATACGACGCGACGGTTTGTTTCCTTACCTCTTGACATAAAAAGACAATTATTAATTTATTTTAGGTTTTTAACTGCTAAGAAAATACAGCTAAATCAAACTATAGATGCGCGAATCTTTCAGTCTTAAATCAACACAATGATGATTTTTTTCTGGAATTTTTTTCTGCGCAAACAATGTGTTCCCATTAATGCTTTTTTACGAAAATAATTGTGTTTTGCAACATTTGCTAGATTGTTTGGAGAAACACAGCTCGAAATAAACGATAAACGGAAGAAGAACAATGACATGTTAAAAGAACTAATATATTTCCCTCTCTTGTAATTTACTGAGAAAACGATCACATTTACGTTGAGTTTCTTTGTTGATGAAGTTAAAAAAATGATACACAAAGAATGGCACAGAGTTAGTGCATGAAGACATGAAACAGTATATCATATATAATACGCTTGACAAGTTTTAAAAATAGATCAATCTATTGCGGAACAACCATGTCTTAAATACCACCGTTAGCGTAAATAAGCTCTTGGATTTAATGCATACGACTACTCTTGTTTATCATTGACTCTTGTTTATCGTTTGTGTAGGTATAAAATACAGAGAAAATGGAAATGCATCCCTCAGTTACCTTTTCTTTCAGAAAGTGTTTTTTTTGTTCGCCTGATTTAGCGGGGCGGAGAAGCAGCTGAGCTCAGTGCAATGCTGACATCTCTCAATTTGGTTTAAATTTCAATTCAATTCAACTCAGTTCCCTACTAGCAGCAAGTGATATGCCATGTGGTAGTGGGGGTCTAATCCATGAACCCAATATTATTCGGTGAAACCATCTCAA
>JAQIXS010003281.1:0-18680 GCA_034700785.1 Rossiulus vilnensis
CAAGGGGGCTGCTCACCTGAAGAGTGCCGCAGAGAACCTTAATTTCTTCCAGTACTTCCTACTGGATGTAATAGGTGTCATTCTGCTGGCTGTCTTGTCGACCCTGGCAGTCGTTTATTTGGCTCTTAAAAAAGTATGCCAGATGTTCTGTAGAAAAAAGTAGACAAGTACCAAGAAGAAGATGAATTAGAACATTATCATCAGATTTGTTTGATGGTTACTATGGGCAATTAAACACGCTGTACAGACCAGCAGTTTTTAATTTACAACGCTACACGATGTTTATGCCTAACATGTCAACACGGAGAGAGGAATTACATGTAAGAATTTACAATTTATGCTGTTATGTGCATATTAAGAGCGAATTTTTAGTAACTCCGTACATGCATGTTAAATTTCGTGATGAAATACAATGTAGCTTTAGGCAGGATCGGCATATACATGTACAGGAAACCGAGATACACCCATGAAAATTTGATAGTGTATACAGTTTCTTCTTGTCACACCGAAAAGGAAGACGAAATGACCCTAAATCATCTCTAAACTGTCAGTGGTTATGAAAGATCTCCCTAGCTGGTCAACTGGTGCAAAAAGTTTAAGTTCTTTATTTGCAATGCAAAATCTGGTAATTTATTTTAATGGATTTACAGATGCAAAACGGTGCAAATGTTTTGTACAATTGTATAATAGTTATACAGCGAATATTAAATTAATGATATATTAAAACAAACGTAGTTTTACAATACATAGAAGATTCTACACAAATCAAGAAAAGTACATATGCAAAAATTATTTAAGGAATATAAGAGAATTAATTTATAACCCATGGCGCCTACTTTTAAATTGTATGTCATGTAAAGTAAAACTTCATAATATTTTTCCTCCCAGTTAAAAAAAATCCTAATTTTTATACAAAAGTTAGTTTTAAACGCCCCCATTATAACATTTACAAATTCTTTAACTCAATAGACAAAACTTCAGTTCCCCAGAAAGATACCTTTACATGATAATACAAGTTACATGATAACATGAGTACTCATGATAACAGAAGATAATATGTAGTATGGCGTGAAAAGGTACAAAGGGTCATCACACATTTTAATACAAACTGAACAGACTGTCTGCATCAAGAGAAACTGGATAAATTTAACAAATGACTGCAACATAAGCCTGGAATAGCTAAGAATAATTCAGACAAGTATTAGTACGTAACTGCCGATATATTATGAGCATACATCGGGTGGCTAATAATACAGAAAGTGGCAAGATTCCAAGTCTCCTTCGTAATTAACAAATCTGCTGAATTGGCAAATCACGTGCAACAAACTTAACCTCATTAATTACGCTTTTAGGATCGAATTACGAGAGTCATATGCAGGAAGCTATGGCAGTAAGTTAAAACTTTTTAGTGATTAATTTTGAAGAAACCTCGAAATGATGACGACGTCCATATTGGCACTGACCATTCTACTTGTGGGAATTTCTTGCGTGACCTCCTACAACATTTTGTTTTTCTCCGCGTTTGGAACCAAAAGTCACCGTAATGCGTTCGATCCAGTTGCAGAAGAACTGGCAAAGCGAGGTAATAAGGTAAGTGCCTCGTTTTCATCTATGGATAGTTAGGGAGGTGGAATGTGACAGTGATCTGTGGCCGTTTTACACTAAACGTCCATATTTTAATGTAAGCTGTACACCGATATTTCTGAAACAGGTAACGTTTCTCAGTACAACGAAAGCGGCCAAAGAAATCCCAGGAGTCACTGAGATACATCTTGTGGAAGGCAGTCACCTCCTGGAAAACACCAACTTCTCGTTATTCAGGGGTCCTATGGGCGAGGACAAAAAGTCGTTCACCATCCTGTTGGATACGCTACAACAGATGTGTCGCCTAACCTTCGAAGACCCAGAGGTGGAAAAGATGCTGAAGAATCCTGGCGCCTTTAAGTACGATGTGATCATCATCGACGCCATCTTCAACGAGTTTGCCCTCGCCCTGGGCAACCACCTGGGCAGTGCCAGCATTATATTTTCACCAGCCCGCATGTTCGCCTCCATGGCGTGGGCAATGAACATTCCGCATCCCATATCCTATATGCCTAGCAGATTCAACGAATACACAGACAGGATGTCCCTCTGGCAAAGAGCAAGAAACATGTTTCTTGAAGTTAGTTTCTACGTCATTCGCCATCACTCAATTTTCCCCAAGTTGGACGCGATCATCGCCGAGTTCATTCCGACCTCGCCCACCATATCGGAAATGGAGAACAAAGTGTCGTTTTTCATCAGCAACACCCATCCTGCCATCAACTCGCCCATGCCGTCCATGCCCTACTCCATCGAGGTGGGATGCGTCAGCTGCAAAACAGCAAAACCTCTGCCAAAGGTATGTCCTTCATCTCTTGCATATTACATGTTATCGATTTTGGTAACACATGTCTTAAATGTTTATGTTATGCTAAAACATGCTAAGAGCGTTCATGATGTCAACCACTACACATTCCTTAGGATATGACAGGAAAGAATGTACAGGGTGAGTCAGAATAGGGTGGCCCTAACAGCATTGTATAGGAAGTGATGTACGAGATATCCAATAGTGTCACCTAAATTGACCTTAAACAAGTCTTTCAAAATCATTAAAAAATATATATTGTTGCCTAGTAAAGCTAGAAGAAATGTTTTAACTAAAACGTTGTAGAGCATGATCTAATAAACATTTTAAAGATACATTTTCGATGTCTTTAAAAGAAGTGTGTCATTTTTATTCAGGGGACGCAAGTGGATTCTTCATTCATCAGATACCATACAATGCCATTATCGTCTTTTCCATATTTTCAGTTTTAAGCAACTTTAAAGGAGATGCACACTATCTGAATCACCCTGTATAACAATGAAAATTATTGATGTCATTACAAACTCATTTAATGCAAGTGAAAAGTGAAGACTCATGACAAATATTTCAAACACAATGTAATACACGTCAGTTTGAAATAGTTTTAACATGCACATGGCAATTTTCAGGAACTAGAAGATTTCATGAACAGTGCAGGAGATGCAGGAGTGATTTACTTTTCCCTCGGTACGATGGCCAAGAGCGAACTCATGCCCCTAGACATGCGAGCCAAGATCATTGAGGCCTTCGCCCAGCTGCCCCAGAAAATACTTTGGAAGTACGAAGGGGTTATTGATAACTTGCCCAAGAATATAAAGCTCATTAAATGGGCTCCTCAGCAAGATATTTTAGGTAAACGCAGAAATACATTGGCGATGAAATCCATTGAATTTATTCCTTGACTGCTAAATGTGAATCCTTCCAGAACACGGGAAACTCCGTTTATTTATAACACATGGCGGAGGCTTTAGCATATTAGAATCTGTGTACCACAGGTGTCCCGTCTTGGGATTTCCTCTAAGCGCTGACCAATGGGGCAATATAGCCATGGCAACCCAAAGGGGCTTTGCAGAATTTCTGGATTTCAGAATATTCACCACAGAAGAACTTTTGCATAAAATCAAATTAATGTTAATGAATGACAGGTAAGCATTGCAAGCAGAAAACTCGATAATCAGTTGCGTAATTCATTTCTAAAAGACATTAATTGCAGGTATCAAACGGCTGCCGATCACTATTCAGCCATCTTAAGGGACTATTCTCAACCCCCAGTGGCGAAAGCTGTGTACTGGATCGAATATGTAGCCCGTCATAAGGGGGCTGCCCACTTGAAGAGTGCTGCAGAGAACCTAAATTTCTTTCAGTACTTCCTACTGGATGTAATAGGTGCCATTCTGCTGGTTGTTTCGTCAGTACTGGCAATCATTTATTTGGTCCTAAGAAAGGCGTGCCAAACGTTTTGTAGAAATCAGACGACAAGTACCAAACAGAAGATGAATTAGAACATAAGCAGCAATTAACGCATTTGCACCAGTCTCATTTCATTAAAATTCAAGCGAGGATGTAAGAACTTTGGTGAAGTTTGAGACAAGGATTTCGATGGCTATTATAAAGGATGCTGTTTTAATTTTGAAGTGGTTAATTACAATACGACAATACGGTTAATTACAATACATTACACTTTTAACTAAATATCACCTCATCAGTTAAGTTGTACTAAAGTTTTGTTGGCTTAGACCCTTAGAACGAGTTTTTAACAATTAGATGCTTGCATCCTAACATACGTGATAAAACAGCCTAAAAAATCTATTTACTTTATTTGGCATGCAAAGTCTGGTAATTGTTGGTAATGATTAAAATGTTAAACCAAATGTGGTTATTTTACAATAAACATTTAAAATACTAATCCATTTGGCATTTTACTTGAGGAAAAGTATGCTGTATTTTTACTATAATATTGTATAGTGTATGACAGACACACTTTAAAAGTATGCGTTAAAAATTAATTCTTTTAGTTCCTTTAATTAATCTGTTTATCAAAAAAATATATTCATTGATTTTTAATCTTACTTTTGAATATATTTTTTGACGAGCAGCTAAATTAAAGGAATTTAAAGAATTTATTTTTAACACTCAAAATTTGTCTATCATAAACTATACAATATCATACTAAAAATCCATAATACATTTTTTTCAGATAAAATCTTTATTTATGCATCAATGTTATTGTTTTAAAAGCACATTTAACATTCAGAAGCTCCGTAACTTAATTGACAGCGCTGGCCTAGAAAACTAACTTTACAATGACTCTGCAAAATATTTCACTGTGTATCCATGATACACAAGATAACACCTAGTATCAAGTGCCGAGGTACAAGGTTAACCCTAAACATTAATAGCATAAACTGAGTAGACTGGATGCATAAACACAGCCTGAACTGATTAAACTAGATGAGTGCAACACAAGCCTAGAAGTGATAATAGAAATTCCGGCAATCATTAGTAAGTTACCGTCGATTTTTTGATGAACTTTTATTTGGTGGCTTCAAGTGGCACGATTCCAAATCTCCTTTGAGACACTATTGCATTATTGTTGAATTAGCAAGCACTTGCAGCATACTAAACTTCATTAATTACGCTTTTTTAGGATTTAAAATCGCAAGTCATACCGATCTCAGGAAGCAATGACAATTAATTTCCAATGCTAGTGATTACTTTTCTGGAAACCTCGAAATGAAGATGGCGTACATTTTCACACTAACCATTCTTATTGCGGGAATTTCCTGCGTGGCCTCGTACAAAATATTGTTTTTCATGGCGTTCGCCAGCAAAAGTCACCGCAATGCTTTTGATCCCGTAGTAGAAGAACTGGTAAAGCGAGGTAATGAGGTGAGTGCCTGGTTTTTATACAGAGTACATACATGTACATGTTAATGGTTTTAAAATGCAAAACTGATCGTTCACTAACTTATTGGGAAAATGTCGGAATTCAAGGATAAATTAACCAATCAACGTTGAGGCCTACATTGCCTAATGATTGTGAACAGACAGTTTAGACTACGTTCAAGCCGAGATGGGCCGGGTTGTACAGAAATTTATTTTAATATCCATGATTTGTGATCTCATTATTCACACGTTTTCGCGTATGTATTTCTATTAAATAACATTTCTCGCCAAATTCGTGAAGATCAGACGATTGTTTTTCTAAAAATTTTGGCAACGGCGTTTCCACTATAAACATTTTAAAAAATAAATCAAAGCTGTCATGAAAATGCAGAAAATGCGAACAGAAAACGACAATTACGTCCTGGCGAATTATCATAGTTTCACAGAAGCAGATAGCCACAAAGTGCAAAGAGAAAGTCACCCACTTTTACATGGTGTGGCATTTTTTAATTCTAATTCGCCACACACGTAATTTTATTAAATTAAAATTAAATGTTTCCTAATCTTGCCAAAATTAAAAATATTTAGTGGCCTAGTGACTAAATAAGTTTCATATTCAGTTGTAAGCAGCATTCACCATATTTCTACCACAGGTCACGTTTCTAACTGCAGTGAAAGCAGCCAAAGAAATCCCAGGAGTCACTGAGATTCCCCTTCTGGAAACAAGGAACCTCTTCGAAAATTCCAACATCTCGTTTTTCAAAGGTCCGATGAGCGATAACAAAGACTCCTTAACCATCCTGATGCAAACAATAGAGAAAATGTGCCGCCTTATCTACGAGGACCCAGAGGTGCAAAAGATGCTGAAGAATCCTGACGCCTACAAGTACGATGTGGTCATTATAGACGCCATCTTTAACGAGATGGCCCTCGCCTTGGGCTACCACTTGGGCAGTCCCAGCATTATATTTTCACCGGGGCCCAGGTACGCCTCCACGGCGTGGGCTATGAACATTCCGCATCCCATATCCTATCTCCCTAGCACATTCAAGGCATATACAGACAGGATGTCCTTCTGGCAAAGAGCGAGCAACATGTTTCTTCAAGTGGGCTTCCACGTTACTCGCCATCGCTCCTTCTTCCCCATGTACGACGCGATTATCGCCGAGTTCATTCCGAACTCGCCCACCACATCAGAACTGGAGAACAAAGTAACATTTTTCATCAGCAACACCCATCCTGCCATCAACCATCCGATGCCATCCATGCCTTACTCCATCGAGGTTGGTTGCGTTAACTGCAAGCCAGCAAAACCTCTTCCAAAGGTATGACTTCCTTCTTTTACACTTTACAACATGTTATTGAAAAGTTTCTGAAAACTACTTATGACAGGAAAGAAGAAGTTACTGATGTCATGTTGAACTCATTTATAGCGTGCAAAAGCCCCTTCGTGACAACTTAAATTTTCAAAGACAAAGTAAGATATGTCCCTTTGCAGGATCTTGAAGATTTCATGAATAGTGCAGGAGATGCAGGAGTCATTTACTTCTCCCTTGGTTCAATGGCCAAAGGCGTATCCATGCCGCTGGACATGCGAGCCAAAGCCATCGAGGCGTTTGCTCAGCTGCCACAAAAAATACTTTGGAAGTACGAAGAAGACATGGATGACCTGCCCAAAAATATCAAGCTCATTAAATGGGCCCCACAGCAAGATCTTTTAGGTGAGCGCAGCATTACGCTGGTCGCAAACCCAACGAATTCATTTCTAATGATTGCTAACTGTGAATACTTTCAGAGCACGAGAAACTCCGGTTATTTATAACGCATGGCGGAGGTTTGAGCATATCAGAAACTGTTTACCACGGATGTCCAATCTTGGGATTTCCTCTTAGCGCTGACCAGTGGGGCAATATGGCCACGGCAACCCAGAGGGGCTATGCAGAGTTTCTAGACTTTAGAACATTTACCGCAGAAGAGCTTTTACAGAAAATCAATTTAATGTTAAAGAATGACAGGTAAGCACCTCAACCGAATAAATCAAGCGGAATCATTCATACTGCAGAATTTAATTTTGAGGGACATGAATTCTAGGTACCAGAAGGCTGCCGATCACTATTCGGCCATCTTAAGAGACTATCCTCAACCCCCAGTGGAGAAAGCTGCATACTGGATCGAGTATGTAGCCCGTCACAAGGGGGCTGCTCACCTGAAGAGTGCCGCAGAGAACCTTAATTTCTTCCAGTACTTCCTACTGGATGTAATAGGTGCCATTCTGCTGGCTGCTTTGTCAATCCTTGCAGTCGTCTATTTGGCTCTTAAAAAAGTGTGTCAGATGTTTTGTAGAAGTAAGAAGACAGGCACCAAAGCGAAGACGAATTAAATGTTATCGTCAATTAAGGTTCGTTGGCACGAACCTTAACCTACCAGACAGGAATTAGGGTGTCCCAGCAAGATAACCTTACATTGACTTTCCAAAACATGTAATTGTTTGTGCATGATAACGCAAGATATTGGGAGACATACAAACTGGAGTGGTCCTACACAATAGTAACATCTATGCTGTAGCTGAACAGACGTGTCAACTGCCAGACACAAGTTAAGAATTTCGGGTAAGAAATACAAACTGGCTGCAACACAAACTTAGATTAATCTCAGTAATTTGCAGTTAGTAACTTTGTTGAATTATAAATCTACCTCTGTAGACTAATGTTACAAATGTTACATTGTAAGATTAAATTAACAAGCACGTGCAATATTTGCAATTAAAAATCTTTGTAAGATTGCGTGACAAGAGTAATTTTTATTTATGTTGATGTTGAATTAATGCTTAGTTAGCAAGCACGTACTGGGCTTCAATTTGCAGTACGTAACTATGTTGAATTATAAAATAAGAGTCATATGCAGGAAGCAAATGAAATTAATGTTTTAGAGACTAATTTTCAGATAACTTCGAGAAGATGACCGCCATATTGCCATTGACCATTCTTTTTGCGGGAATTTCCTGCGTGGCCTCCTACAAAATTCTATTTTTCATGGCGTTTGCAACCAAAAGTCACCGCAATGCTTTTGATCCAGTTGCAGAAGAACTTGTAAAACGAGGGCATGAGGTGAGACACTTGTTTTTATTTGTAAATACATGTGATTTTGAAAAGAGCAACTATTTCTTCATATACGTTTCAATTAATACAAATCCTAAATGTTACGGGCCTAATTACGGCACAAAATTCATTTGAATTCACAGTCAAAATTATACTGCAAAGTTCATCACACTGCCATTGTTTGCAATTTAACAAAAAAAACTTCAGATAAAGTATGATTGTGAACTTTTTATCGCTTCTAATTTATATACCTAAATAAATGTACTCTACCCACGAACCATCTTTAATTGTTAATTCCCTCAGAAGATGTGGAATTCTGTAGAAGATTGGAAGTCAAAAATTTTCGCAATGTTTTCTTTCATCCAACCTAAATTTTCACTCTTGAACAAATCTTCCGATGCTAGAAGTATTCACTTTTTATCTTCAACAGGTAACGTTTCTCAGCACAGTAAAAGCGGCCAAGGAAATTCCAGGAGTCACTGAGATTCATCTTGTGGAAAGCAGTCGCCTCTTCGAAAACTCCAACGTCTCGTTTTTCAGAGGTCCGATAAACGAGGACGGAGAGTATTTCTCCTTGATGACGGAAATGCTGGAGCAAATGTGTCGCCTCACCTACGAAGATCCAGAGGTCGCAAATATTCTGAAGGATCCCAGCGCCTTCAAGTTCGACGTGGTCATTGTCGACGCCATCTTCAACGAATTAGCCCTCCCCCTGGGCTACTTCCTGGGCGCCGTCAACATTGTATTTTCGCCAGGACACAGGTTCGCCTCCCTGGCCTGGTCCATGAACGTTCCACATCCCATATCCTATCTCCCTAGCACGCTCGACGAATGCACAGACAGGATGTCCTTCTGGCAAAGAGTAAGAAATGCGTATGCTCAAGTCTTGTTCCACGTCATTCGGCACCATTACATTTTTCCTAAGTATGATGCGATTATCGCCGAGTACATCCCGGCCTCGCCAACCATTTCGGAACTGGAGAACAAAATCTCGTTTTTAATCACCAACACTCATTCTGCCATCAACCCTCCCATGCCATCCATGCCATACTCGATCGAGGTGGGCTGTGTCAACTGCAAGCCAGCAAAACAACTTCCAAAGGTATGAGTTATTCTTAAGATGGATTTAGGGGGAAGGGGCTGGTCCCACTAACATCAAAATAAACTTCATGGTGCGAATGACGGCCTTAGCTGCTTAGGAAAATCTTTACATAGGAAGAATTTGTTGAATTGTGGCGTTCTATTCACCAGTTATGGCAAAGTGTTTGTTGGTTCAAATCCGAGTAAAACAACAATAGAATAAACGTAAACAATTAGCATTTAACGACAGGTACTTTACCATATTACTCTGCCATAAACGTGGGCTTAAATGCTAAAGTAAAGGCTACGTTACAGGTCAACCACTTTTAAAAGCAGTTCAAGAACAATGCAAATATGAGTGTGTTTAACTACGTTGTACATAAAATACGTATGACATATTTGGCAGTGTAACTTCTAAGTTACGGAAGTTTTATTGAACTCATTTATGGTGTGCAAAAGCCTCTTTTATGTCATTTAAACATTTCAGAGACTACGTAAGACATTTCACCTCGTAGTATTTCTAATTTGTCTTTGACAATTTGAAGGAACTAGAAGAATTCATGAACAGTGCAAGAGATGGAGTCATTTACTTCTCCCTCGGTACAATGGCCCAAGGCAAATCCATGCCCCTGGGCATGCGAGCTAAAGCCATTGCGGCCTTTGCTCAGCTGCCCCAAAAAATACTTTGGAAGTACGAAGGAGACATTGACAACTTGCCCAAAAACATCAAACTCATTAAATGGGCTCCGCAGCAAGATCTTTTAGGTGAACGAATCATTATAATACACTATTGTCGCGAAATCAGTGAATTCTTTTCTTGATTGTCAAATGCGAATATTCGCAGAGCACCAGAAACTTCGTTTATTTATAACGCATGGCGGAGGTTTCAGCATATCAGAATCTGTTTACCACAGATGCCCCATCTTGGGATTCCCTCTAAGCGCTGACCAATGGGGCAATATCGCCATGGCAACCCAGAGGGGCTTTGCAGAATTTCTGGATTTTAGAACCTTCACCTCAGAAGAATTTTTACAGAAAATCAATATCATGCTAAAGGAGGACAGGTAAACACCACAACCAATAAAATCATATATCATTTAGATTGCAGAATTCAATTTTGACAGGCATAACTTTTAGGTACAAGAAAGCTGCTGACCACTATTCTGCCTTCTTAAGAGACTATCCTCAACCCCCAGTGGAGAAAGCTGCCTACTGGATCGAGTACGTGGCCCGCCACAAGGGGGCTACCCACCTGAAGAGTGCCGCAGAGAACCTCAATTTCTTTCAGTACTTCCTACTGGATGTCATAGGTATCATTCTGCTGATTGCTTTGACAGTTCTCGCAGCCGTTTATTGGGCTTTAAGAAAGGTTTGCAAGATGTTTTGTAGAAGTAAGAGACCAAGCACCAAAACGAAAACGAATTAGAACATAATCACATCACAGCCATCTAGATTTTAGCATCATCATGAGCTCCAGTGTCATTTGTGGTGTTATTCAGTGAATTTCAGTCAAATTGGGCAAGGATGTAAGAACTTCAGATGTGATTGTGAGATAGATTTGTTACATGGTTTCAACGAACAATTAAACATGCATTTTAATTGTTGAAAAAAATGATTGCAATACGTGTAGATATTTTTATGATGCAATGATGCTTAACTAACACAATAAAATACAAGATAAATTGAAAAATCGAAATTGTACAGTTATCTTCTTTCTAAAATTTGCAATTACATTTATCTCACTTTCGCTGCCCAAGTAGCTGCCTTTCTGTTTGTTTACTGATGATAAAAGTACAACTTCTCTAATTTTTGGGTGAAGATTTGTATGACAAATACTTCCAAATGGATTGGAAAACAAGTTACAATTTTTAACTGTGCGCCAAAGCTTAGACAACAATTCGACAAAAATAATCAGCTTCGTAATTTTCTCGATAAACTGCATATCCTAAACACATGTTCTTTAAAATAAAAACATGTCCTTGCGATTTTATCCTCGCTTTTCGTTCATTCGCGATAAACGCATAACATTCTTTCAAAGCCTTCTCGATCTAAACAGATAATGAGAAACACAATTAATTCACTATCATTCGGATGATTCAACGAGCCGTCCCATTTTTGAGTCCCAACAAGATAATAAGCTATAACAGCCTCTTACGTTTGAAAACGCCTAGTACTGACCTGAAATCGAGCAAATTGCAGCCTGGAGTCAAGGCCGATCATGAGGGTGCACAAAGAGATAAAAAGAGGAAACGTATCACAAAGCCACCAACCAGCAGTGCTGAAAAAACTGGCCTTCAAAAGTTCAGAAGCATTTCAAACGTGCTGCAGGAGAGAGGGTCTGCTTCTCTAGGTATATCTGCAGGGTAAGTACAAATTTTTAATGGGGTCGCCAAGACCTGTCCAGGAGAGAAATACGCATATGATTCAATACTGATATCGCTTATATACTGATTTTTAGACTACTGACACATCAGTATCTTTAGGAAAATCCCCATGATAATTGTATAGTGATATCACTAAAAATATATAGTGACAGTGGTTTTTTTACTACTGATATCAGTATGCTTAGTGATCAGACTAAACATTTTACTAATATCACCACATCAGTGTATTTGTACTGATATTATTTATATTGAGCCTTCCACCTGGGTGAGCTCTAAACACATCGCATGTCAAGCTATTATAAATTAAGATGCATCTATTATTTTCACAAATTCCGTGTTGGTAAAGATGCCTCTACATATATTTGGAAATCATGAATCATACAAAAGATGAATAAAAAAGGCAATGCTGTATTACGGATGTATTCGTTCGTTTTATTTCATGGTCAGTTTAAGATGTTTTCATTTAATGTGCAAGTGTTTGTGAAAAAAATTAAAAGAAAAACAGCATCAGAATAATATCTGAAAAATTATCTGCATAGAATTCCTTTGTCTTTTTTCACAAAACACTCGATGACATGTGCATGTGTTTGAAAATGTGATTTGTAGTGTCAAGAATTGGTCTTGTCAGCCATGGACTCGAGCCATATCTCCAACAGCTGTTTTCACTTGGGTTTTGTTTTACAGGGCTACTTCACGATGAACGTCGCACTAGTGCTCGCCTTGTTGGTGTTAGGAATTACCAGTGTGACCTCCTACAAAATCCTGTTTTTCTTCGCGTTC
The DNA here is from genome assembly GCA_034700785.1 of Rossiulus vilnensis. Lineage (NCBI taxonomy): Eukaryota > Metazoa > Arthropoda > Diplopoda > Julida > Julidae > Rossiulus > Rossiulus vilnensis. Next base: position 12,618 of record JAQIXS010003281.1, read on the forward strand.
TCATCCAAGAGTCACCGGCTCGCGTTCGACCCAGTGGTCGATGAACTGGCCAAACGGGGCAATGAGGTGAGATAAACTTGTCAGAACTATAAGTCCGGAACTCACCTCAAAACCATTGCGAATGAGTATGCTTGCTTAGAAACTAAACGGAAATGCGCTTGAAGTGAGGCTCGAGAAGTAATTTTCAACAAGTAAAAAAGATTACCATGAACTTTGAAAAAAAAACTCAAGGTTCTTTAATTATATATAAATATTAAAATCATTGACATTCTACATGACTTGCGTTTGTGGTAAGGTATGATCGAGATGACACGCTAGTTTCGTGGGAATGTGCAACTCAACACATTAATTCCTTTTCCGGTAGCTGAAATACTTTGACTTGCACACGGGCGTCTGAGTTTGGGGTTTCACACTAAATCGCCCCAATTTCTTATAAGAGGGCAAATTCACTACACATTTGCTAAATCAAAACAATAGCAGCCATATTTTGCTAAACTATTTTTTTCCTTATAAGATGAATCGCGAATTTGGTTTACCTCCCTTAAACTCATTGCTACAACAGTCAGTACCCTTTGCGCATTGTATTGTTATCTGAACAGTCAACGTGGTCAAATAGCAGGTTGCTGAATAAAACATGCCTTAAAGGGCTAGGGTAATGGTCACCAACAATGAGGAGGTGGTTGAGTGGCATTATTTTTGTTTTCTTAGCAATGTTAAATTTGTGCCTATTGTGGTCCCTTTAAGAATTTATATTTCTAAATTATTATTTTTTCATTTTTTCTAACATTTCGCATTCGACAGTTCTTTCACAGTGTTTAGTTACTGGAAATCTGCCAAAATCCATTACTGATTTATTTTTTCCTATAGCCTAATTTCGCTTAATGCGTTCATTTGCTTGTTTACAAATATAGGTAATTATCCTCAGTATGTTTGTAAACAATCTTTACAGACATATTATTTAGGAATATATCCCAAATAATTTGGTTTCAAAAAATAGTACCCATGCCATTTGTAATATCATATGGCATGTTACAAAAAACGCAAAAAACATGTTGCATAAAGTTCTATGCTAAAATCTAAGATTTTAAATTATGTGCTAAATATAATAGCATCCCCCTTAAAACATCCTGGTTCCATCTATGAACCATCTAAATATTAGTAATTGTTACAATAACATGTAAGTAATTGCAATACCTAATATGTTTCACATTGCACATTTTTCATGTCGCCATATCAAACGTTTGCCTTGATTTTGTCTTGCAGATCACGGTTTTCAGCTCGATGGAGGCCACCAGAACGATGAAGGGTGTCACCGAGATACCGCTGGTGGAAAACAAGCGGATTTTCGACAACCTCAACATCTCCTTTTTTCAGGGGTCACCAGGCGACGACAAAGAGTTTTTCGCTCTCATGTTGGAGATGCTGAAGTCAGTGTGCCGAGGCACATACAACGACCCAGAGGTGGCGAAAATTCTCCAGAACCCCAGTGCCTTCAAGTTCGACGTCATGGTGATCGATGGCATATTTAACGAGTTCACACTGCCCCTGGGCCACCTTTTGGGCATACCGACCATCGTGTTTTCGCCCGGCCACAGGTTCAGCTCCATGTCTTGGAGTATGAACATCCCCCATCCTCCTTCCTACATCCCCACGAACATGGACGAAAACACGGACAGGATGACTTTCTGGCAAAGAGTCAAAAACACTTTCGGCCACGTTGGTTTCCACTTCATCCGGCAGCACAACATGTTCCCCAACAGCGACGAGATCATCGCCGAATTCCTCCCCAACTCGCCCACCATTGCCGAACTGGAGAGAAAAATCTCGTTTCTGATAGCCAACATCCATCCTGCCATCGCCCCTCCCATACCGTCCATGCCGTACTACGTTGAAATTGGATGTGTCAACTGCCAAACAGCAAAGGCACTTCCAAAGGTAAGATATGTTTGAGAAAAATTCCGTGTAAAGAAACGTTCCCAAATATGTTAAACACAGTCTGACGTTCTGAAAATGTCAAAACTGACATTGGAATAAACCTTGTCCAAGTATAACAGACATGTACAACTTGTCGACCCTGTAGGATCTGGAAGACTTCATGCAAGGCTCTGGAGATGCAGGAGTCATTTATTTCTCACTTGGTTCTGTGACCAAAGGCGATGCCATGCCCCAAGCAATGAAAAACAAAATTATCGAAGCATTTGCTCAACTGCCACAGAAGATCTTGTGGAAAAACGATGCCAAGATTGAAAATTTGCCAAAGAACGTCAAAATCATTACATGGGCTCCACAACAAGATCTTTTAGGTAGGTGACTCAAAAGAGAAGCATCACGTGAGATTTCTCTTAGCTAAGGATACAAAAAGAAATCGTTCAACATTGTTTATGCTTCACTATGTAATCAGTTAAACTACAGTATATGTTACACTAAAAGTAATTATTGATAGTATCGGGTTTAACTAGAATAACATTATTGTCATTGACACTGGGGATAATAGTGTGCAAGAATACTGACCAATTTAAATTTAAATATAATGCTAGTTTCATTACTAATTTATTGTCAGGTTGGAAGTAGATCCATTACCAAATAAGAATTATAGTTTACTTTATAAATGAAATTGATAAATTTCAGAACACAAGAAACTCCGTTTATTTATAACACACGGTGGGGGCCTTAGCACATCAGAGGCGGTCTACCACAGATGTCCAATTCTGGGCTTTCCCCTAAGCGCTGACCAATGGGGCAACATGGCCACAGCGGCCCAAAGAGGCTTTGCCGAATTTCTGGATTGGAGAACGTTTACAGTAGAAGAATTTTTGGAAAAAATAAATTTAATACTGAAGGACGACAGGTGAGGAGCTAGGCAGTTTTTGAACTGCTGTACTTTTAAGGCCGAATGCAATTCGACTGAGCAAGAACTTTGTTACAGATACCAGAAGGCTGCTGACCGTTATTCAGCAATATTGAGAGACTATCCTCAACCTCCCGCAGAGAAAGGTGCATACTGGATCGAGTACGTGGCCCGGCACAAGGGAGCCGCCCATCTTAAGAGTGGGGCAGAGAACCTCAACTTCTTCCAATACTTCCTATTGGACGTCATAGGTGCCATTCTGTTGGTTGTTGGATTAGCTCTGACTATCGTCTATGTCATACTTCGAAAAGTATGCCGGATGTTTTGTGGGAAGAAGACAACAGCCCCCAAGAAGAAGACCAGTTAAAGCTACCCAGAATAATTTATTTTAAACCTTTCTTGAAACCGCGTTCTAATTGGTCAATCAAATAAAACAGTGTCAGTATTTGATTGCCACATTTCTCCATTGATAACTCGGCATGCATAAAACTACGTTTAGGCTATAGAAATATTATATCACGACTTTTATAATATTTAAATATTGAAGGATCATTGTTAGGCTTTTTTGGAGTTCATGTCGTCTTTGAATACATGATAACTATCTGATTAACCAAAGCTATTCCAGCATGTGATAAGTCTTATTTTTTAAATATGAAAGACACAATACAATACATTTAAGACTGCTTAAACCAATGTCAACTTCAAAGATATCAACTACCAACATGCATGGAAATTAAGTTACAAAATTCATAAGTACATTTACTAAATCAACACTAGGCGTTTACATGGCATGGCTTTCTGTTTGCTATCAAACACACTCCCACGAGCTTGCGCTCATTCTTGATAAGACACGATAATGAAGTCCTTCAGTTTTTCTAAACACTAAACATGATTCTGCAGATAGTAATTGTATTAGTCGTTAACGCCCGCAGGACGTTAATTCGTTTAAATCCCCGGATTGCTGCAGGCATGGCGCAAATTCGTTTATAAGAGTTTTATTTTAAAAAGATAATTACATTTTTATCAGAAAACAGCCAATATCAGCATACACATTGCAGCGATGTACTGGGTTTTTTAGGGTTCCGACGTATTTACAAGGCCCGAAATGAAGATGAAGACCTATTTGATGCTGGTTTTCCTTTTAATGGGAATCTCCTGTGTAACCTCCTACAAAATTCTATTTTTCTTGGCCTTTGCCTCAAAAAGCCATCGAAATGCTTTCGATCCCGTAGCGACAGAGTTGGTCAAAAGAGGCAACGAGGTAAGTAAAACAGGTTAATTTTTACGCGTTGCAACTAAACCCAAAAGCTAAATAATTAAAATGGGATAGCATTTGACAGTATTTTCTAAATAGATAACTTCTATCTATTAATGTAGTTGTGTCTATATTAAAAGTTATAGAAAACGCTTCCTCCTTAAGTTTTATGATCAGAGGGTAAAAATTAATGAATTAGTTAATTTGATCAAAGATAGATACTAAACTAATTTGCCGCGATTTTAAAATCTAAATGGACTATTTGGGAAATTTAAATCTTAAATCTATGCAATGTTTATATAATTCCGAGTATTGTGCATCTAGATTTTGGTTATCATATTTGTAACGTAATTAGAAAAACAGAGACAGAAGGACCACAGATGTTATCCAGATTTTTATAAGTGGTACCCAAGCACATTAAATACATTTTGCCTAGCCATTGCATTTGCAACATGCTTCTGGTTACTTATCTAAAGTATACCATAGTATTCGCAAATTGCTCTTGTCCGAATTACTAAATTACACTCTTGTACTCAATATATTTCGCCACTAGGTCACAATTCTCAGTTCGATGGGAGGCGCAAAAAAGATTCAAGGGGCAACAGAGATTCCGTTAATACAAAATGGACTTCTGTTTGAAAACGCCAACATGTCCTTCTTCAAGGACACAGGCTTTGGGTCAATGGTGGGCCGCTTGAAAAGCCTCTGCGAGCTCACTTACCAGGACCCAGAAGTGGTAAAGATGCTGGCAAACCCCACGGCCTTTAATTTCGACGTAGTGATTATCAATGCCATCATGAACGATTTAGCCCTTCCATTGGGCCACCACTTGGGAAGCGCCAACATTATATTCTCGCCTTCCCAAAGGTTCAGCTCTCTGGCCTGGGGCTTGGACATTCCGCACCCCATTGCCTACCTCCCTTCTGGAATGGACGCCTGTACTGATAGGATGACTTTCTGGCAAAGAGCACGCAATGTGCTGATTCATGTGGGCTTCCACTTCCTACGACACTGCATTATGTTTCCCAACTTCGACGAAATCATAGCGAAGTATCTTCCAAACTCGCCCACCATTGCAGAGTTGGAAAAGAATGTTTCGTTTTTGATCACCAACACCCATCCGGCAACCAACCCTCCCATGCCGTCCATGCCCTATTCCATCGAGATTGGATGTGTTCACTGTCAGCCTGCAAAGCCGTTACCTAAGGTAAGCAAACCCGGTTGAAAAAGTAAACATGGTTCCATATATGGTTGGACCAGAAATTAGCCCATATACTGTTCATATAAACTGTAAGTCCATAAAATCATTGTACAAGTAAAATGCATGGCAACATTTACAGATATGGTCATACAGATCTCTCTCTATAAGTTCATATCTGAAAAATATAATACCGTAACTTCAAAAATTAACATTTTATATTTTGACATTGATTGTTTAAAGGAAATGAATAGTAATTAGATTGCCTTTAGCAGAAAATCTAATATTTGCGATATATGGCCAAGTGTACTTGTATGCAGCCATATATGGCTTTATCTAATGAAATCTTATATATGGCCAAATTCAACTTTTAAACCAAGGAATGAATTCTTGACCTTTACAATTCGCAATTCTTTGGTATATTTTTACTCCGCATATTCAAAGAAAGCTTAAATATATCATTTTTTTTTGTGACATTACTATAAATGTCTGAGAAAAAAAGGCTTCGATATCATAACCTTTCCCTCATTTAATCCTCAATATGCAGATATCATGCTCGCAAAGTTTATATCACGCTATGAACATTCAGCTGAATTTCACTGTATGATACAACATAACCTACAATGTGTTTTTCTACGGTGTATTTAAGTGTCCCATTTAACATTCATTTGTTGATTCTTGTTCCATGAAAAATGCTGATGCTATAGTCCGTGTATTTACTTTTATTCTGGAAAATTGCAGGACCTGGAGGATTTCATGCAG
>JAQIXS010003282.1:0-18680 GCA_034700785.1 Rossiulus vilnensis
AAAAAAGAATAGAAACCATTCGTTTTCTTCACAAACAAAAAGAATATTAGGTTACTTATTATTCAAATTCAAATTCATGAACAAGGGACAATGCCAAAGTACTTTACCAATCTGAGAAACTTAAAAAACTATTTTTTTCTTTTCTCTTACCAGTAACACAAATTAAGTCCAAAAAACCTTAAGGGAAACAATTTCTGTCATACCTCAATGAAATTCTGCACCTAGCTTTCAAAATAACACAGTCGACAGGATTTTTGTAAAATAATAATTCAAAAACATTTTCTATTGGATAAATTAAAATTGAATGGCTCGGTATACATCTGCACAACTGTTTTCTGGTTTCAAACTGAACATTCACCCACCTGGAGAAAATACATACCTACTTTTTTGTCCAATATATACAATTATTCCTGCATATTCCACAGTTACATTGTATCTAGGTTTTTCGGTTCGATTTTGCTTAAGATTTGAGCTTAAAATCTTAAACCTTAAGATCGACTCTTGGACCCTACCTTGGATAGTAGAGTTCCTCATTTGGAGAAACACCAAGTGGACAGAAACTGTCGAAGCTCTTTTTGTTAGCATAACAAACCTAACGGAATTCCCTACTTGGATACCAAAAGGTGCCAATTTAGCTCTCCTAACCTTCAAAGTTAGAAGCTGTGCAGTAGTACCCATAATTTTTTAACAAACAATCAACAGATGGGAGACAGCTGAGTCCGAAATTCTCAAAATACCTTGCAAACAGGTTATTTTCTCACCCAAAAAATTCTAAAAACCCAACAAAAAAGAGACATGAATATACTATATTGTTCCTTACCTTAAAATTCAAGGAATTTCTGCTAAAATCCAGGATAATTGCTCAAAAAACGCAAAAACACGAGTAGTAAATATCTTTTGGGGTCAGCCATCTTAAAAAACATTGAAATTCTCGGAAGAAACAAAACAAATCAAAACGCTAAGGTGCTTTAGTAAACGGACTTCGCGCTTGTTTTGCACTGCTTTTCAGTGAAGTTCGCCGTGCGGGGCAACCCACAAATTACCGTTCACCAAAAAACTCACATTGTTTTCCAATGTTATGCACAGAAAAAGCAAGACTTACCGGTTTTTCTGGAATGGTGAATACCTGGTCAAGGAGAGCCCCACCGAATGGAGCTCAGGCCGAAACAAATGCAAAGAAGGAAATCATAGATATATTTCCGGTGGTGCTAGGAGTGTGCAGCCAGTGATGGGCTACGAAAATAGTCACTCCTTGACGCGTCAAGGTGGGAGCGCTTGGAGGTGCCATGGCTGCTGGATTAAGCGGAGGAACGGGTGGTCTCGCCTTCCGTAACTGGACGCAAATGTTGGCATTGGCTGGGTGCCATACCATAATGTTTAATTCCATCTCCTAGATTACGAACAGATTGGTGGTTGAGTTGTAGAAGGGGTCCTGCGGATCCACCGGAATGACCGGAGCCACCGGAGGAGGAGATGCGGGTGGCGAAGGAGAACCACAGGAAGACAGAGGACCATAGTCCGGAGAGGAAGGTCGAGACATTAGAAAAGATCGGTCTTACCGTAAAGTCAAGGGTGAGAACGTTGAACCTGACACCTCACGAAACACCAACACCAAACGAACCAAAAACACCAAACCGAACATGCACCGAAACAGAATCCAGACACAAGGATCACACTAGACACTGGCAAACAAACAGAGAAGCCGTGCCGAAGATGAAAATCCCAAAATTAGGCCGAGAAGCAGAAGAGGGTGTATCGAAATCCAATGGACAAATGAGCAGAAACGGAAATAAACACTTCAATTTATAACCCAAAACCGGACCCATGTGACCCCCCCAAAACTGTAAACAAGTTCAGAAAGTGACGAGTCGGCAGAAAAATTGAAAACATTTCTTAAAATTACCTAAGTCAATAACAAGAAGGTAAGAGAAAAACAATACGAGGAAGTACCGAAGAAAAACAATTCTCAGAATAGCTAAGTGGGCGGATGACGTCACCACACTAGCCAAGTGGAACTAGTGGCGCCATCTAGTGGGAAGTTCGAACAATTCACGGAAAAGAATGTTTTTGGAGATTCCACGCGATCCAGAGGGAGTTATGTGACATGTCACATATCAAATGAAAGAGGAGAACACCAGGAACACGATTATCACCATATGAAAACTTAAAACTTTGAGAATTCATAAAATGAGAAAACAAAGTGAACAAAACCACACCCAAATAAGCCACTAACCCAGTAGGCTTAGTGAATCATGATAAATTTCTAAGAAAAAAAGTAGCTCAAAAACAGGATGTGAAAAGTCACACTTAGGGTAACCAGTACAAACCAGTATAAATAGAGGGGCCAAAAGACCAGTAAAATCAGTTGGATTTTGGAGTCAGTCAGGACTCTACAGCCGGAGAGGACAACCTTAGGATTCATGGATATCATTCTGGAGAATTAAGCAAAAGTTGACTTAGTCTAAATTTAGGAAGGAGAGCCAGATTGTGCTGAAATAGAGAGTGACCAAATTCAATCCGAATTTTACTTATGCTTGTTTAGTATGTAGTTACCAATAATATTAAATTGTAACCCAATGCATGTTTGGGAAAAGGATTAAGATTGTACCGTAATCTAGTTGCAAAGAATAAAATGAGTATTGTTGAACTCACTTACGTCTGTTGATTGATTCTCGAACCCTTTGCGAGGAATGTTTGGTTATCATAGAAACCTCTTAGAATAAGATTAAAATTTACGCACGGGACAAAAGAATCCAATACATCAGTCCTGTGGTAAATTAATATGTACTGTCCGTTTATCTGGTGGCAGCCTAAAAACTAAATATTAATTGACGGGCGGGTAACAGTTATGACCCTTTGCTTTGTGATGTGGTAAAAGCAAAAACGACTTGTCCTATAATGCCAAAGTTTAAAATGTAAGTTTGTGTAATTACTTAGTTTACGAAAAAATATCACTCCTAGAAAACATTAATATACAGGGTGTCTGGAATTTATCTTTAATACTTGAATACAACATGAATGTCAGATTTTTTAGGATTATGGAATATTTTGGAATAGAAAACAAGAGAAATTCTTGATTGTTTTATTGGCATTTACAGTCATCAAGTTATCTCAAGCAAGATAATTCAGCGCTGCCATGACAATTTCTGAATTCTGCATCCAATGTTGACTGCTGCATTGTCAAATGCAAATAAGGCGTTGTCATAAGTTACTGAAGCCAGAATTTCCAACTTGAAACGAGAAAACATTTCATTAGTGATGAATATGATTTATAACGAAACTTGTTTAGAAAACATGTATAGAAACCGAAAAAACATTGGAAAAGTAGTCGATTCTCTCATTTTCCTACGTTTTTCAAATTATTTCATGTGTATTTAATTTTTTTATCAAATGCTCTAATGGATCTTAAAGAAAATAAATAATTCACTATTTCTAAATTTTCCAAAATTATTCTTATAAATGAAAAAAGTGCACAATTTCAGAAATGTTGGATACCCCATCAAACTAGCCCAATTGCTGTCAATAAACTGAAAGGTGTTTTGTCCATTATTTATTAAAACCCATGAAGACTACATGGACACCATATTTAATTTTAATGGAACACATTTTCTTAAAAAATCTTATTGGAAGTAGACAAAGTATAAATTTTACGTACCTGTCCATCACATGGGTAGTTCTGACAGCAGGAGCCATGAGACGTGCAGTCAAAACTTGGTGACGTCCAATACAAATTTGTGTCGGTTAAAGTGTCCAGCAGTACACGGTTAGGTTGGCCACTTTCCCGGAAGTACACCATTAAGGAGTTTAAACCAGTTCTTCCACCAACGTAGCCGTAGTAGTCAAAACTGAATACAGTGTCCACTTCAATGCCGCTGATTAGTGACGAGAAAAGTGCAGCCAGGTTGGTGTTTTGGGTCCAGAGATATTCGCTATCTGAAAAAATTAGAATGTTACTGCATAATTATTACACTGTAAAGCAAAGTTGTTGTTGTTGTGCTAATGCAATTAAATACTGCAATTGTAGTGCTCTTTCAAGAATGTGATTAATTTACGATGCCTGGAAATTCTACTTTAGTGGAGGGAATATGTGACGTATACTCATAATGTTCCCCGTCGGTTTGGCAGCCGTCACACACTCCAATCAGACAACACGTCCTACACTGGTATAATTTGAGCAACTGGTTTAATAACTAATAGATTATTTGAGTTCACAATAGGGCCTCACTAACACTGGTCATTCTACTTTCCGACATGACATAATCACATTTAAATGGTGTAAATATAACTGTTAAAACATCAAATGTAATATATATCATACAATTCGAAATATTAATAAATCACTGTAATAGACATATCCAATAAATAAGTAGAGTTTTATCTCACTCCTCACATGCAATGAAAATAGAAAATCAAATCACTTACATATAACATGTCCTATTATCCCCTCAACCCAGTGTTAGTGATATTGAAAACATGCTTACACAACCCAAGAGCAACAGCAGTTGGTCAACGCTAAAGTTCCTCTGCCACTCTCACAACAATGCAAGCTTATATACTCTCAATCGAGCTCACAGCGCCCCCACAAGAATGTAACAATATGTTAATTACCAAATTCCATTCCTCGTTCTAACTCTAAATGGGTTAATTTGCATAAACGCATAATCGAAATCAAGGTCAACACATTCCACAGTCTGCACATTCCATAGTCAGCACATTCCATCCAAGTCGAGCCACTCGGCCTCATGCCAAAAGTCCAAAATGTCACAAATATATACAAAACCACCGGAGTGGTAGGACCTTTTATTGCAATCCACTTAAGTAACTTCGAGCGTATCTCGATCCATATTATTTATTGGTCTCATTTTTTGCATGCGATTAAACGAGGGAATTCTCTTTTAAAGGATAACTATAAACTGGCCACGCTTAATGTGCAGGAAATCCTGCAAATTACTTGGGTTGGCGAATTACACCTGCCTCCACCCCTAGCATCCCCCTGTAAAAATGCCATTAATTGTAGTTTGATCATATTTAAGTAAGTGGTTTTTATTAACATTCTTTGTCAACATTTTCAAAACGCTCTTAACGAATCTTGCTCAAGGCATGTCGTTATGTTTTTAAAAACAAAATTTTATAAAACACATGTATTTTTTCCAAAAGATTTCTACTCATAGCATTTATAGCAAAACTAAACCTATTTTATATGTATAATAAAGCTGTTATATTTCAGTAGTTTTTACTTTTCTGAGTATTTAATATTTGTAAAGAAATTGTTGACAAAGTTTGATGTTCTACGTGTTATTCATTTTCATGTCTTTTTCTAAAACATTTGATAATTTTTTTTTCCAAATTTCGTCTACAGCACTTTCCAAAAGGATTTCTCTCCAGCTAGTATCTGGAGCTTTAACTGTGGTTCTCACGGATTTTACACATGAGAATTTCCAACTCTTTTCATTTTTGGTTTTGACTGGGCGACTTTTTTCTCCGTTTTTGTCATTTTTTCTTATTCTCTATGATAACAGCTGAGAAAATCCCAAGTTGTGTTTTATTTCAGGAAAGCAGCTTACCATGGCTGAACTCTGGTACTCTACTCCAGTCGGGGCTCTGGTATCTTGACCAATACCACGAGTTGGACACACTGACACCCCAACCGCAAACTGAATCTTCGAAAGTGCAACAAACGCCTTTCGGTTCTGCTGTTGTCGTCTGTGCTTCAGTCGTTGTGCTTTGTGCTTCAGAAGTTGTAACGACTTCGGTAGAAGTGATTGTGATTGGTTTGGTGGTTGTGACTGGCTCTGTTGTTGTGGTTGGTTCCGTGGTTGTGGTTGGTGCTGGGGTGGTTGTTCGTGGGGCAACAGTTGTGGTGATGTACTCTGCAAGTGGTGTGATTTGTAATTTTAAATCCATATAATAGCATTATGCAAAGTTCTTAGGTCTTGAAAGCTTTATAATTTCTAATACAATGAAAGGGACTTTTTGACAAAAGCAATGAAATAAGAAAAATTAAAGTGTACTTATATTTTTTGTCTGTTCGTTTTTTGATAGGGTTTTGACTGCTTGATTATTTTTCCCAATACTTTGGTCCCATTTTAAAATGTGAAGGTCAAAAACTTAATAAAAAATGGAATAAAAATGATTTTCCATGACAACCTGAATTTTAGAAATAGAGGCAACTTTTTATTGTTGTCATTATTACTTAGTGCTTCCTAACTAAACTGCAATAGGTTTTTAAACGACTGAATCTCTGTAGCTACGTTGATTTTGTATGTTTCTGTAATTTATATAATCAAGCAAATTACTTTTGCGTGCTTAAATATTATAAATGAAAATTGTCATTGCTTCATAAAAAATTGATGTTGTTGACTTTTTGAGCAAAAGAAATCGAAGTAGTGTGTAATGACAAGCAATTGTTATTTAACTATTAGTTAGTTTATTTCTGTAGAAAGTAGTTCTTAGTACATGTACATCATATAAATGAAGATTGTTATTTATGGACTTTCAAATCAATGATTAATCAATTTTTCTTTTTGGTTTTGAAACAATTTTGCAGTATACGTTTAAATTCTCATACAGTCCCATATGACAATAAAGTGACTAATGAGACTAACAAGACCAAGTAGAAATATATTGAGCATCTATAATTGATGGGATATTTTTCCATGGTATATGATCCATGATACTGTAGTATGTGGAATTGGTATTATAAAGAAGGGATCAATAAGATTCAGTTGTCGAAAGGAAATTATTTACATGCTTAAGGTAATTTGTTGCAAAGTAGCAATACATTAAGTATCCAAAATGCAAACATTTCAAGAATAAACTTTGACAAATCTAAATACTTCTGAACAATTAATTTTAGCACTTCTAATCCTTTTAAAAACTAGTCATACGTATTCAACATAAGCATAGGGAAAAGCACGTTTATTGTAAATGTCTGCAGTTTTCTATGAGTCCAGAAGCTGATAATGTATAAAACTTAGTTGTAATAATGCCAAGATAATCAAAAGGATTTCAAATTGTTCGGCAACATGTTTAAATATGCATAAATCAACAATGCCTAATTTGCTTCTCATCGGTAACACCTTTGACCGAGTCTTTTGGAATCCCAATTTAGATTCTTATGAGTGCAGAAAATCGAAATGGTGCAGCTTAGAGTTGCTAGAGGATCAAGAATCTCCAATGGGATGGATGGTTGCAATCAAGACTTGAGGCTCAATGCATCGGTCTTGTTTAAATACCTTATGTGCAAATTCGAATTTTGCTGAACATTTCATTATAATTCCCTCATGGAACTCCATGCCCATACGGATCCATACTATTGGTCTTAATTTTGCATGCTATTAAAACTGGATTTCGCTTCCAAAAGGTAGCCTTCAGCTACAGGAAATTGAATTCCGCAGTGATGTTGGTGTCCATTCTAACATATCAAGCGAATAAAATACGTTGATGGATTACCACCACATGGTATTCGCGTACTGATGGTGTTGGTTTAATTTGAATTGAGTTGAACTGATTTTATTTATTGCGTGCCATTAGACTTTGGAATTCTCTTCCAAAGGATATCCCAAAGCTAACATATTGTGTCTGTCAATAATGATGGTGACCATATAAAAAAATACAATAAAAAGCAAGGGTTGACGGATTATCCCTGCCCCACCTCTTCAACTCTACCACATGGCTTATATTTACTTACAGTTGGGTAGGCCTACTGAGTTGAATTAAAAATGGATTCAAACTGGAATTTATAAATACCAGGACCGTTTCTTCATTTCTATTTTCACTATTTTTGGTTTATTTAACAAAGCAGGATTTTATTGTTGAGCAATGGAGTGTTTTGTAATTTCCATGGTTTATTTGTACTTGAACACTTGTAACGATTGTCGTTTATTTTGAATTGCATGATTAAGCCTCACTCAAAAAAATGCCCCATGCAAAACAATTACACCTATTTTCTTCAAATAGTTATTAAAATTGATAAATTTAAATTCCACATTTAGAATTCCTTCTCCATTATGGCAGTTATTCCATTTATTCACATAAAAATTCAATAAACTGAAGAAAAAAAACGTAAAGTTTTCATTTACACATTTTTTATAAATAAATGGTACGTTTTCTAATTATTAAGAAATAGCTCAGACCCCCAGTGGACAACCCATTCAACCAATTTTGCATGTTAGGCATCCTTTTACGGTTTGTTTATTTAGTCTTTAGAATATTTTTGCCGTTGATCCATGATATAGCTTCTGTATTTCGATTTTTGAGTCATCTCGAAAAAAAATTAATTGCCGAATGGCAAAACGAATCATTACGTAGATGTGGTTTTTTCCTTAGAAAATTGCGGAAATTTTTGCTCCCAGAAGCGTTTGTGTAATGGTGTCTGTTAACCATCCTTCCGTAATGGTAATGAACATAAGAAAGTCGACTTGTTAATATCAAACAAAAGGATATCAAAGATGCTTGCTTACCACACTCATCGTCCACCTGGAAATCGTCCACAGCAAAGAAGTTGTCAGAGGAACCAGCCTCACCAACAATCTCGACCTGCAAACACACCCAAACGAACAATTGCACCGGTTGTGGGTGGGAGCTGAGTATCGAGAATCGTTCAACTTACATGGCCGGAACACGGGAACACGTCGCAGCACACTGACCACGTGGAGCAAAGGAAGTGCAAGTCCACCCAGCCGGCTGTGCTGCTCTGGACAATCTCGAAACTCTTGCGGGTCGTGCGGTTGTTCTGCTTGAAGTAGAAGGTCAGAGAGTCGGACACGTCTGGCATCTCGATGTAGGAAAAGTACCGGAAGTTGAGGACCGTGGTGCTGTCCACGTCCAACTCTGGAGAGCTGATGGTGGCCGTCTGGTTCTGGACGTATATATAGTCGCTGTCTAAGATTGACGAAATATGTTTGGATCAAAACCTGCTGAATGTCTTTAAAAACGGTTGCACCAACAAAAGTTAAGCAACTGAACAATTGAAGAGCTTGGCGTAAATAATGCAATTTTCCCAGAATGCCTATTTTGCAACAGTTAATATTTCAGCTCATAGAAGTGACTAAAATGTATTTCTTTTTAGGAGTTGTGCAGTCAAAGTGGCGCTCTTTGCACAATCGTTTGGGGAAAAGTAGATCACAAATGATGTACTATCTAATGTATCCTAAATATTTTGAATTTAACGTTCATTCTTTGATACTGAATGACGTATGTCAATTAAAAAAACCTGGATAACAACTGATGAATTTTAGTCAATATTTCAACTTTTGACAGTTTGTTAGCCTGGATCGGATGAATGTTAGTAAATATTTCCACTTCCAAAATACCACTTTTGTTCATTATCCAAGCGATATTTTTAGTTTTCAATTTAAAACGATTTGCATGTACATGTATGTTTGTTTTTTATAAAGTTTTTTTTAATAATGCTTCTTAATATTTTCATACATTTTTTTTAAAAAAAATTATTAAAGTTTTTTATAAAAAAATTGCCTTTGGCCTTCCACTGATTTATAGTAGGTGAGACCAGGATTAGTTGATACAGTTTCTAAATGCTAATTTTTTGCAAGAAAAATAGTCAAATAAAATAAACTTTTTTGAAGAAAGAAACCTTGGACCTTCCTTTATGTAGGAAAAATATAACATTCACGGAAATTCTTTATGGGCACTGGAATTGAGCAAATAATCCATAACATGCAAATTGTATAAACGTGCCCCGACCTGTGTTAAGTTAATACAAAATATGTTGCTACATTATAGTAATATTATTTATTTGCTTAAACTTTTTTAAAAAAAAAACATTTTAAGAACACAATTAAAAATCCACTGTCGTTGTGATTGACGAAATAAAAGTTTAAATGATGGAAACAAAGTCAACTAAACATGTTTTTCCAGACAGCATCATCAGAATCACAGTTTTGTGAGACCATAGTTTACGATGCATGCATTAAACCCACTTTTTCCGAACTTTCACAAGATTTAGACTTAAATATACGTTTGGATGCACATTTTTTCGTGCCCGTTTTCTTCAGGGGCACTTTTTTCTTTTGCTTGTTTTGTTCTTCCTTCATAAAACATTATATGCAGCATTTTGAAACACTTTTAAATGTGTATTTCCCCTCTCGGTTTTTCTCTTTATACGTTCTCATGATTATCTCCAAATGCAAGTATAAATTGGAAACATTTCCAGTGACAGAGTAATTCGCCTATGTTGAAAAACTGACAATTGTTTTATGTATGGGGCAAGTTTTTACATGTTTCAACTTGCCCTAAACATTGTGTATCCACGTGTATCCAAATGACTATCCGGCAATATCAGTTTCATTTTTTTAAACCAACAACTATAGTGACAGGAAATCATTTAATGAAAGTAGATTTTTTATCAATGGTGAAAAACAATTTCTCTTAGCTGCCTAGTTTTTCATCCAACTAACTGTTTTGCATGGAGGATCAGTAGTGGGAGTCTTCGGTCGTCTACAGTAGGAAAACTATGCCGCTACAACTATTTGCCTACCAGTAGTCCTCAATGTAACAACTTACCCCTGTATCATCTAGCCCCTGTCTCATCTACTTCCTAACAAATGTTATAAACAAAATGTAACCTTAAATCCATGATGACAAAATAGATTTTTAAAAATGCTAGGCAATGGCGTGCATCATTCTATCAGTGAATGACATAAATGAAACCAGATACACGATTGTTCATATTATTATCATGGCATGTACATGTACATATATTACCTGCGTTGAAAAAAGGGATGTCATCAGTGTCCGGATTGCTGTTTCCTGTCCATTGCCACTCATTTTCAGATGTTGGACCCCAGTTACAAAGGGCATAATCGAAATAACAGCAGGTGCTTGATTGGCCCAATCCTGAAATGGAAAGCCAAGGAAAAGGATGAGGATTCAAATAATATGTGCAGCAGGTTATACAGGTATAATAACAACGTACGGTATCATAGCATGCAAAACAAAAAAACTTACATCTATACAACCTGCCCAATCTGTTGCCATAAAAGTGCAATAATGGAGCATTGTTTTGATACTTATTATCATAAAGGGAATACCTGCGCCATTGCTGAACACCTGATAGTTTTTGCAATTACTTGCTTTATGGCAAAATATGACCTAAAGCTAATAATATTTTTTCCTGGTGGATTTAAAACAAAAACCAATGGAATTTCAAGGACTAAAAAATTGTTTAATGGCTAACAGCATGTGTTTTGTCAATTTACGCAACGTTATCAATTAAACAAGTCGTTTTTATTGTATTTTGTTGAAAAATTTAATCGTTAACATAAATGCGAACAAATGTTTTTGCAGTGGATAAATCAGACATTAATTGTGTTGGAAAACTATTTTGGTAATTTTCTAAAATGCCTGAAATCAGAAATGATTTCTAAGCCACTTTATTATAAAATGTTTTGTTTTATAACATTTCTAATTAAAGAAATACCGTATGCGAAATTTTGCTAAACAAGTAATGGATATTAAGTCTAGTTTTCCAGTTTTTCACTTTGTCTTGTAAAATTTATAATTAAGGGAATTTTAGTCGCGTTTTTATTTCTAAAAACATTACACCGAAAATGCGGTTTTCAGATGTTTTTCCCGAAAGTTTTATTTATCTATTTGAATAATGAGGTAAACTTTTCTTCAAAAACAAACATTTTTGATATGACCGTATTTTCTGGGCCATTTTTTAGAATGAAAAACGCAACTAAACGTCCCTAAATTATATTATAAAATAAAAGGAAAAACTGGCAAACGTAGCTAAAAATTCGCCATTTGTGATGCATGTGTTCTAAATAATAAAGCAAATTTATGCTATAATGGGACACCAGTAGTAAATTTCAGTAAACTTATTATAAAAAATTGGTGGAAATAGTAATAATGAAAGAAATATAATTTGCGATTTTTTTCTCACAGAAATTCGTCAAGATATATATTCCAAGAATATTAATTAACGCGCTTTTGTGATAGTACTTTTTAAAACATCATCAGATTACCTTGACCGACGAGCATCAATAGGACAACTGATAAGCAAATGTTGATGTTTCCAGACATTTTTGGTAATCTGAAAGTCAACAATGATGATGTGAGATTCACTTTAGTCATTCCCCACATGATGCTGGGATATATTTTAAAATATGCAGGAAAATATTCTAAACGTTACCCATTAATATACCAGAAATTACATGAATTGAGACTATTAGCATATTATGTAATATATCTCAACTTATATTGTATAATATACTAAGTATCAATCCATGATATTTCTGCTTTGCTTTTCGTATGTTAATAGGCATATTTTTAGAATGTTTCTTTTATTTATAGTTTGAAATATAGCCCAACATTATGTGGGTCTTGCCCCTTTCTCAACAGAAACATTTACTCACCTTATGATGCTTCCTTGCTGCTATGTTCCCGACAGTCAACTGCACCAAGACTGATCAGTCTATCGAAATTTATTTGGCTTGTGAACCCTGCCAATGCTGATAAATGTTGCTACGTCAGTACCATCTCCAACCCTAGCTTTTGACGTACGAAATTCACTATCACCTAAATTTTCTCATCCCGTTAAAATGTTCCTTTGATTGCAGCTGGCTTGAGTGCTGCTACAATCGATGTAATCGGGCAACGATAAATTGGGGCACAAAGGTCTTGGAAATGTTTTTGAGGTGCGAGTGAAAAAACTAGCAGGTGATAAGCGATGGTGCCCCAGGTAGCACAATTCGTCCAAATGACGTCATTTTTTAGGATAAAAGATGTCATTTTTCATTGAAATGATGGCAAATAAGTCATGAAAGGATTTCTTTTGAATCACATCCAAAAGTAACGACAACAAAACCTTTTACAGAGAAACCTCGCAAAATGACCCCCTTGCTACTTTGACAACCTGCTTACATTGACCGATTATTTAGTGTCCCTTGAAAATGCATGTAGGCCTGCTGCTAATGTTAATTTTTTTTCGCTAAATTAACCGCCTGCCTACTTTGACCGTTGACCACTTTTTGGGGGTCCCTCTGTACTAATAAGTACCATAGCAACTCTTCTTATATGTTGACCACTGGTTCTTTGTGCATAAATACACTTAAGTACGTGTATTTAGTACTACACCATATTGCTGGTATTTTCTTTACTGATGAAAATTTACAATATAAAATTTAAAAATACAACATCAAACTTGATTGTAAAAATTAATCTTAAGTACTTTTGAATTTGCTGATGCCATACAAAAAATACATTTCACATTTCATTGTATAAATTTTTTTTTGCGATACATCGATACATTGACCACCTGACCAAGATGACTAAGGATGGTCACTATAGCCAGGTTTCACTGTATTACAAAAGTAATTTTATCATCATACACAGTAGCCAGGTAAGCTTTGTGGGGCTTTATTGAAATAATAAAATGGTTAAATTGCTTTACTACGGGCCACTGTTTTAAAATTGAAACTGCACAAATTAGCCATTATTTTAATGACAATTAAAACTGTGTACAATTGCGCCTGTTTGTTTTTGTATGCAGCGAAATATTCTGTTTTGAGCGTCCGCTAGTTCTCATTCACCGCAATAAGGTAGTAAAAATTATATTAAACTGTAGATTTTGTTATTTTTTACAGGAATACAATATATGTAGGCCTATGAGTGATCAGAGATCAAACAACTTTACTGCATGCAGACAACATCGCAGATTGATGTTATCAGTGGCATGCGGTACTTTCACACCAGAATTCTGGAAAATCACAAAAAGCGAAAAGGGCTTAGTCATGCTAGCCAAACTTTGATAATACTAAAGCAGTTTAAGTGTCTTTCAAAACGTTGCTTATTTGCATGACTGCAGTGCACTTTTGAAGTTGTCTTTTGATAAAGTAGGCCTAGTTGTATGTTACTCTATACAGCAAAATATTACTTTTCAGACTTATATTTAAACATATTGTTTAAAGACTTTTTCATGCTCAGTAGCACTGAGATTTTCGAAAATTGCCAGATACTCCATTTTTTCACCCAAAAAGTTCAGTTTTGTTTAGCACTACAATACATGACATTCATCATTTGTCTAATACATGTAAGTGTGAGTATACATTTTCTGAACACGTAGTTTACTTTTGTACGTGGAACATGATCGTATCACTTTAACTGAAAAAATACAACGACTTGTAATATCAAATCATTTTATTGGAAACATTATAATGGACTGTAATGAAATGCATGATGTAGGTTGATTTCATGAAAACGAGTAGAAATTTTAAGTTTAAAAGCGATATGATGCAGACCTAAAATATCTCGCATTCAAAAATTGCAACAGATAATGTTGGTTCAGTGTAAGATATCAGTTATCGTAGGCATGATCTATTTAATGGGTTTGAAGATTATTTCCTTTAGTCATAACGTACACAAAATAGTGAAATGCATCGCCACAGGTGAAATATTCAAACGACCAGCAATACTGCGGTTTAGATAGTAAACTTCGTCGAAAATGCGGCTGGCTGAAAGTGATGGAGATAAATTTCCCTTGCGCTGTTAAGATTTTGCTAACCTGGAAAAAGACACCGAAAACAATATAGTGGATTATGTTCAACAATACATTTTTCTGATAAATGGCATATCTTTATACCAAATGTATATGTTGAAATCTACTGAAATATTTCATTTTAGAACATGTTTTTAAGATGAAATAGTTGGTATTATGTGTTTCAACAACCACATTTATTGAAATATTTCATTTTTAAACCATGTTATTTTGAGATGAAATATTTGGCATGTTCCAAGTTCCAAATGTATTGAAATATTTCATTTTTATACCCATGTTTTTTTAGAAATATTTTGCAGGCCTATTTTATATTTTAATTATTTAAAAAAATCTGCTCACATGTATGTTCATATTATAGGAAAATGTTCCTTATTTGGTGATTTTCCTACATTTTCAAAACGTTAAAAAAACTCCATTTCGTATTAGGGGACAATTATATTTTGTAAAACCTGCCAAACACTTCCGAGAACGTCGTAAATTATAACACGGAATTCGCTTATAGACGGATTGCTGTAGAAAAGCATTTTATTTATGTGCATTTTCAAGTCTTAAAATAAGTGTATAAAAATCGATGCCTAAAGTGAAAATTTGATACCTTTGTGAAAACCCTGTCCATCACTACGGCCGCTTCTTCGGAAATGTTCCACGGATCCTTTTCGGCTACCAACATAGCGTCTAACGTTCCTTTTTCGAGAACTACGTCGAAAGATTCGTCAGGGAATGACATGTCCGTCACATCCATCACTGACCACTGCATTTTTTCACACGCTTCGGAACGCGTTTTCATCTTTTCGATGACCACGGGAGAGTAATCGATGTTGACAATGTCGTGAAAGCCATCGTTGTACATGTCTTCGCTCAGTTTGCTGTTGCCACAACCTGTAAGTGCACATGTAATAAAGTACATAAGTGTTGTTTAAAAAATCCCAAAAACTAAACTTGTTGCAATTTATTACACGATCTTAAAGCGCTATGAAATTACCCCCCATTTTATTTTATTTTTAAACCCCGCCATAAAATTGCACTGCACTCCTGCATTTATTGCAAGCATTCTTTTCTGGTTACTTTTATTACCCTACTTATCGATTAATAATCAACACATATGCTCTTACCTTTTCTTAAGGTCTGTTTACATTCAAAACACTTATTATAGCAAGTTATTCCTTGTTATTTTCATTTTCCAATTAATATAGTTTGGACCGAAATACCGGTTTCTGGATCGAAATAGTTTATTTAGGACCGTTCTAGGTATAGTAGCTTCATAAGAAGTCCTGGCCGAAATACCGGTTTGCAGATTGAAATAGTTTATTTAGGACCGTATAGTAATCTCATAAGAGGTCTTAGTCCTGGACTTTTAACATCCTACTTTTCGATTAATAATCAACACATATTCAAAACATTTATTATAGAAATTTACTCCCCTTCTCATTTTTATTTTGTAATTAATATAGTTTGGACCGGAACGCGGGTTCCCGGATCGCAACAGTTTATTTAGGACCGTCCTAGGTCTAGTAGCCTCATAAGAGGTCCTGGCCTTGACATGTGATAAATGCAAATTGCAACAATTGACATATCAATGTAAATTAAATCTAAGTTCAGTTCAGGATCGATGTATTTAACCAAGACCTCCAGGGCAGAGTACGCATTAGACTTCAAAATGTTTACTACTGAAGAATTTTACTTTCTTTGCGAATGAATCGTGACTTTTAAGAGCTGATCACCGAATCGTAGCCTACAATTTCATTGCCGAATGACAACCCTCATAGACAGACACGTGCGCCTGAACTCACCCAGCATCAGGATTTTGTCGGAAGGCTTCACTATGCTTTTAACGGTGTGTTTGAACGCTTCGTAGGACTTGAACCAATCGTACGTGTCTTCTTTTCCGCATGTTTCGTATCGCTCATTCCAATAATTCAAATCTCCATACAGGCTGTTGTCCGTAGGCAAAGTGCTCATTTTCGTTGCTGCCCGCCTCCGTGAGGCTCCGTAACAGTTTGTGCCATTGGTTGCGGGGGGGGGCTCATAATCGAAGATGTGGGCCTCCTTAGCTCCTCAAGTACTCAAGTCCTCGTTTGGAAAGGCGAATGTTAATTTTATTACTACCGGTGTGAAATTTTATTTCGCCCTCATTTATCCAAATATTTGCTGTATGTATCAGCATGAAAGGGGGCAAAGTAAGTGGTGTTTTATGTCAATTTTAGAAAACACCTGGCTTTGTTTGGTTATTTCATGCGGTTGTGGAACTTGTTGGCGTCAGACATATGAATAATTATAAATTCTCTTAATTATGCAATGACCTTTGAGAGTACGTGCTTGAAATATGAAGCCTGTCGCAAAATGAGTTAAATTTTCGTAAAGGGGGAAAGGGGCACCAGGGCCCGTGCCCCCTCTGTAACAAGTTGTCATCCTGCCACTAGAGGGCAGCACCTTGCCTGTTGAATAAAACCTACGGAGTCCTTACTAGACTGCTATACACAACTAGACACAGTTGCATGTCAACTCATTACAGGGTGTCAGAAGTCGAGTAATGACATTTGCGGAGGTTACATTAAAGGTCAAGAAGTTTGTATATCGAAGATTTCACTGAAGAAATGGCGGAACAAGGTCGAAATGCCATCCCAGTATGAGGGAAGCGTTCGGCCAGTAACTGAATCCCTCATTCTTTCGAGAGGGATCTCGTAAGAGAGCCGATCGTTCGTCCACTAGTGCCTAGATGGCGTTCGCACGATCGCCTCTCGATCAATTCCTCTCGAAAGGGTAGTCGAAAGTATGGGTTGTCACTCGGTTCTTAGATAAAAAAAAATTAGTAGAGGATTCGAAACTCCCGGATGGAAGTACACGACACGTTCGAATAGGTTTACGTAACTTCTTTAATATAAAATCCTTGTAAAACCGAATATCAACATCAATAAAGCACAACGGTGCACAACACGCTCCTGACTTCGGTTAATGATATATGGAATCCCAATTTTATGGAATTCAATTCCTCAAAACAAACTTCTGGCCGCATGGCCGGACAGCAAGACAAGAAGTGGCACAAATGCAAAAATGGCTGCTGCGCAAAAAATACTGCCGGTCAGCTGACCAGCTTAGCCAAGACGTGCCACGCGCCTGCAGGGCACAGTAAAATTTCGGGTGTCCTTCGTGAAAAAATATCGTCGCATTCCTCATCACCCCATCACTGATTTAAAAAAATTCGAATTTTGAACCAAGAATGTGGGTACAACACTCCCCCCTTTTTGCCCGAAATCCCTGTCGAAGGTTAACAAAAATGAATCAAGAAGTGATCTGACACCCTCACTAGAAATATGCACATTTTCCATCACTGAATCGGTAATAACTTCTAAATTTGGTAATTTAGGATTTTCTTTTACAAAACCTTCCTGAAATTGGTAATTTTGTATTGTTGCTATTTCACTACTATCAGAAGTCACTCTGTCATCCTCACCGGACAAGGCAGATATAGAACTGGGCCTTTTTCTCAGAGATAACATATTTCCAGAAAACTTTGAGGTTTTTAAATTTTGAATGCTCATCGAAGATTCATTTCTTTAACTTAATTCTGCCAAATACTGCTATCCAAGGGAACCCCATTCGATCAACTCCCCACCGAGTCGAAATCCCAGGGAGAGCCGGCCGACGCCCGACTCCCCGAATGTGCGTGCAGACCCTGACGGGCCTACACTCACAACTTGGAGACAATGGAGGCAGCAATTTGAATGGTATTCCACTGCTGTACAGTTGGATAGACAACCACTAGTCATCCAGGCAGAAACACTTCTGGCCAGTATTCGACCAGAGGCTGCAGAAATCTTCAATTCATTTGCTCTAACACCTGCTGAACAAAGTGACCTAGCTATAATTAAAGGCAAGTTTGCACCACCTATAATGAATCCTATGTGTGGTACCAGTTCTTCAAGATGAAGCAGACAATAGGACAATCAGTTGACGAATTTGTAACTGCATGTCGTACCGCTATGAAGGATTGTGTATTTGGACAGTTGGAAAGCAGTTTACTAAAGCCCCGTCCACACTTAGCAAACATTTGCAGAAAACATGGTTTCTGGAAACATGTTTGCTGAAACATTTTCAGCAAACATTCACTGTTTCCACAAACATTTTCGTGTTCGCTCTAGGGGCGGTAAACATCAAAGAC